>JANEHU010002904.1:0-24662 GCA_027563435.1 Nasonovia ribisnigri | reverse complement strand
TATAATGAACAATTATAATTCATAATGTAAATGAGTGAAATGATAGCCTGTGATAACCCAGATGTAAACATTTTAATTTAATAGTTATTTATATACATTGCTTCCTTCTATTTTACATAAACACAAATTTAATATTGTAACTCTTAAAAGTTTAATAACGTTCAATTTTTATTATGTGCTTTATTTCATTATTTTGTTTATGTATAGTCCAATTTTTTAACTGTATGATTTTACTATTTTAGTGTGGCATTGAATGGTTCCACTTCGCTTGTGTCAGTTTAATCACCAAGCCCAAAGGAAAATGGTTTTGTCCAAAATGTGGAAAAGGCAAGAAGAAAAAATAAGACATTCTTAAAATGAAATGTATATTTTTTTTTGTACACACACAGATACAAATTTGTGTGTTTATGTATGTGAATATATGAATAATATACAAATATGCATTATTTAATTTTGTGTTAATTTTTAGTGTGAACAATTGATTGTAATTATATAAGTATGCAGATAAAAAGATTTTGGATAAAACATAGCCATCTGCCAAGGTATATTCAAATATCTATAGTATTCGTTCAGTGTCTTAATTATTTACCTTTTTTTTTAATGATTGTTTTATTGATGGTAATATCCCTAATAGAGCCTATTTTTGAGCACATGCTCTAGTAGTTATGGCATTTAGGTACAATATAAGGCAGACATAATAAACATGAAGGCCGGAGTTGTATTTTAAATTATTTATTTATGTACTTAATTTAAACATTTAAATAACATGTGTTTTTGATCATTTTTTTTTAACTAGTTATACTTGATCTATCCTTAAATAATAATAACTAAGCTAAGTTAAAGTTAATTGTATAAAATAAATGAATATGAGTAAGTAAATTAAGTTACAAATGTTCATGAAAATAACAATAACAATAATAAAAAAATATAACTTAAAATTTGAGATAATTTTTTTTTAGATAATAATCATACTAATTTTGCATTATAATATTGTCACAGTAAAATCCCCTTGTAACAAAATTGCTATCGGTTCCCACTTCTGACAAATTTTTCTGTTATAGGGAGATACTATAATATGCTTTACAGAAATGTTAGTTCTCAGTTGTAAGTAGATATCTGTCTTATAGGAGGGTTCGTTATAAGGAGGTTTTATTGTATATCACTGTAGAGTGTAGTTTGTAGAAAACACATGCTGTATGCAGGTGCATCAAGAATTGGGCTAGTTGTTCAGTGTCCTGGTGATGTTATTATTATCAATTATTATTTATTAATAATAGCATACATAAATAATCGTCTTAATGTCAGTGAAAATATAAAAATGTATCTCTCCAAACTTCCTGATCATATTTCAACAGGCAATAGTCATATTAGTAATTATGTATTTGCTATTTAGTACAATCGCTGGAATGTATTGCTCTGTCCGGGTGTTGTTGTATCGATGGTAATATCCCCAATAGAGACTTTATTTGGGTGTTGTGTTTTAAATTGTTTATTTAGGGTACTTAACTTATTTAAACATGTGTTTTTGATAGATTTTTATTATCTAACGACTATAATATCAAGGGAAGCATAAACATAGTATAGGTCACTTTAAATATAGATTCCGAAGAAATAGTATTGTTTTCAAACTAAAAAACAATTTCATGAACAAGTTTAATTTTTAAATATTTATATTATTGATTTTTAATTTAATAATGAATTATGTTGGATTCCATTGACATATCTCTGAAAGAAAGGTTATGCTATCAGAAAACTATAAATTAAAAAAAAAGCCAATTATTCTGCTTAAACTAAAAATATAATTTTCTGTACAATTTAGCCAAATGTTATATAACTTGTTTGTACTTAACCTAAATTAATTGCATTATTTGCTTTCAACAAGGTGGTATTTTGAAAATTCTCTGACATTTACAATGTATTTCTCAAAAAAGAAACTGCAGATTAAGCTATTCCATTCTATTCTCATTGGTCGTCAAAAAATGGGATGAGTGAATGACTTGTGCTTTATCACATAGAAACATTTTTATGATCCCTCAAATTGGATAATAAAAAGAACAAATACAGCAAATTCATTAAATTTGAAATTGGTTCAATGTTTCTATATTAGAAACAGATTTTGGTAAGAATAAAATATAAATGTTCAAGTTAAGTTTGTTATTTTTCTAATTAAATTAGCTACATTTATTAATTGAATAGTGGTATTAAATTCTAACACGACATTTATAAGAAAATGGAAATATCGCAATATGAAAACTCTAAATGCTTCATAATGATTTTCATTTTAAACTTAAAATCAAAAATCTTTTGTTATTCTTAATATAGGTAACTGCTTAAATTTCTAGATGACTATAATATTATAATGGGGAAGACATGAACAGAGTTTAGTTCACTTTAAATATAGATTCCAATGAAATAGTTTTCTAGTTTTAAAAAATTCCTAACTAAAAATCTGCCTATTTTATGAATAGGTAGGTTTTGGTTTTTTTATATATATATTTATTTTATTGACCGCTTACCTAATAATGAATTAGGTATGTTGGATTCCATTGACATTTAAACTAAAATTATAATTTCTTGTAATATAACATGTTTGTACATACTTAGCCTAAATTAATTGCATTATGAATTGCTAATTTTTCTGATAATAAAGTGAATTTAGTTTGTATACTTTGGGCCTTGGAGGTTCAAAAGTAAAAAAACCGGGTAAGTGGATATTATTCTACCGTACAGTAGGTTACATGTGGGTCACTGTAATGGATTGGTGTTAAATTTGAATTCAATGATTTAATAATGGTATTTTGTATAGGTACATTTATATTATATTATTGAGTTCAAATAACAGCCATCCATTACAGTGACCCATGCACTTGTAATCTACTGTACAGCAGAGCGACACCCACTTATTACCCAATCTTCTTTTATAAATATTGATAAAAAAATTTTCACTTCGTCAAAGTACTTGGAAAATGTAATACAAGTTTCACACATAAGTTGGTTGTATAGTAATTTAAACATTTATAAAATACAGACAAAGTTTATTTTATAAGCGTTTAAATTTAAAATATAATATTTTATGAAATTCAATATTATGGCAAATTTTTATAGTTTTATTAGATATGAAATAGATTTTCGACGCGTGATTATTATTATTTACGTCGAAAATGTATTCAAAACACCAGGGCTTGAAACCGATTAAAATAATTTCGGTTTCTGTTTCGATTGTGTATACCGGTATTAGGAAATGTCGATTTCGATTTCAGTTTCAATTCTTCAATACCAATATTAGGAAATTTTGGTTTCGGTTTCGATCTCGATTTTGTATACCAGTTTCTACATTTTTAAAAACGGATTTTCATTTTTGATAAATAAAAGATAAATTTTTTTTTTTTATTGAGCTTGAGCCCGGCAACTATTAGGCCAGTAGCTGTTGGTTGTTTGTTTGTAGGTTGTTAGTAGCGGGGAGGAATAGATGAAAACATGTATATTATATGTGTTTGGCAAGGATTCGTTGCTAAAAATCTCGGGTGGTCAGCCATCCGGGAATTAGCAACGCCGGTCGTTTAGGTACAATCAGTGCGTTTCCGCAGTAAATGGGGTGACATCCAAAGAACTGACCACACACAAACGTTTTAAGAACTGGCAAAGAACGTCAACATCTGTGGAATCGGATATAGTTTTGGAGGGCTTTAAGAAAAGTGTAGCCATGTATAACTTGATCTACAACAGGTTAAAATATGGTATAAAAACTGTTAGTTAACAATTTTTAGATTTTTAATACATTATGAACTATAATTGTTCATTATAGACTGATTGGTGAAAAAAAGAACAATACAAAATCAAAGATAATGTCAGAAAAAGAGAAATAAAGATAAGATTGTGTATGTAAAATACCTACTGTTTCCACAAAGAAATATTTATCTAATATTTAATTTGGAAATTAACAAACAATATTATTCCGTGACCAACCTGACTCAAGACATTCATTACCCTATGTATAATTTAATACTCGTGATAAATATTATATTCATCATTATTTACAAATAACATTATCTATATAATATAAAAACGAAATATATACGTATATTATATAATAATTTATAAAAACAGAAATTCATTTTTATGTGTTCGTGTTGTGCTATGTGATTTCTGCAACGTGTCCGAGCGCGGATACGCAGCGGTCGTTTATATCCGCTCTGAAGATTCGTGTGGTACCTCCTACGGGCCCTTCGTGTCCTTATTGCGTTCTAAAACCAAACTAGCCCCGATGGCTGCGTCAACGATCCCACGGTTGGAGCTATGTGGCGCAGTCCCGCTGGCAAAATGGATGTCTCATTCCCAGTTCCACTGATCTCAACGAGGTGGACTATTTATCGCCAGGACATTGACGCGTACCTGTAGTGGTGCCACTTTGCCGTGGGTAAGGTGGTTGAGCGATGTAAATCACAAAACTAATTAGCATAAGGCGGAAGAAAAAAACAAAACAACAACGTTCGTTTTCGGATATATGATATTCGTTTATTGTCAACAGTTCTGTAGTTCTCGGCAACGGGAAACAACACGATATTTAAATCAAAAGAAAAAGAACAGAAAAACAGTCAACCAAAATAGTATATCTGCCGGCGGGTGTGCTCTCGTTGGGAGTCGATCACGTAGTCCCGTGATCCAGTTTTTGTCAACGGCCGGTCGACCGTTCCAGGCGCGGTTGTCGCGCGCCGGTGTCGTCCGTCGCCGATTGGCGGCTTGTTTGAGAAGTCATAACGCGGCTTCCGCGTAAAGGTTGTTTGAATTCAAACAGCTCATTACGAGGGACCGCGTCAACATTTCCTTATAGGTCAACCGTTACACGCAGTACCCGAGGAACCAATTGCGCCCACTCAACGTTCACTGAATAACCGCTGGAAAATAGTCAATCAGTGACGGTCTTTCGCCGGCGTCATTTCTGAACGCGATTGCTAAGCGAAGAATTTCGGGGGAAAACCGCATGAAATCTGGTAACAACGCGATTCGGGCACGAACGGCGTGCGAATAGACGAAACGGATGGAGAAAACATGCAAATAAAGTCCGGCCAGGGGCCTGGCGACCGCTACGAACGACACACGAATATAAATCGCACACCGGCGGCTTCGAGCGATCGACTATGGAAGGTTAGGTTAGGTTAACCTAACCTAACCATGGAAGGGGGCCGAAAGTGTTTAAAAGCGTCGAAATCGTGTAAACACACGAGCATTTTCGAAAATATGAGGCAAAATTATAAGGAAGATGTGATAACGCGGCCGTATAAAAATTTGAAAACTGACCAGCTACCTCCACTACGAAGGTACGCGAATGGACGCGCAAAGGAATTGACGGACCGTAGGGCGGGCGGCCCGTATAAACGGAGCGGCGTTTAAGTTTTTTCTCCAAGGGTTCAGTACGGCCGGAGTTTTTCGTTCCAAGGGTCCACTATAGCTAGGGGGCGACGCACGTTTAGCATTTTATTGTGTTAGATAGAAGATTCTAGGTTGTGGTTGTTTAAGAGTGTGTTTAACTAAATTTTTTTCACCAGAATTCTTTGCTAAATTATTATATAATAATGGCTTCAGCACCATACTTAGATGATATCGAGAGCAGTAAGTACTCTATCGGTGTAGCATTTCAACGATATACTAACAGATTAATATTTTAGGTGGTTTGACGAGCCTTCCCAATGAGTTACGTAAGAATTTCACTTTGATGAAAGATCTTCATTCAAAATCACAAAAACTGATGACCGACATTGACAAAATGGCTGACAGTTATATGTCAAACATAAAAAAAAATTCGGTTGACAAAAATAAAAAAACTATGGCAATCATAGAATCTAAGTTTGAAGCAGCAAAAGAATTATCTGATGATACAGTTCAAGTTTCGATACAAAATTATTCTTTGGTATGTAGATATTGCTTCGTTAAACTACCAAATCCTATAATTGTTCTATTCCATTGTATCTCCGTTTCAGGTCGATGCTCAAATTCGGAAATTAGACCTCGTTATATCGCGGTTCGAAGAACAAATGAAATTAAAGGCTGCCGTACATGAAACAGTCCTCAAGGCTAAAAGAAATTTAGATTTAAAAAAAGGTTTTTGGATGACATAATTATAGTCTTAATTAAGTTTATTTTATTGTATTTAAACATTTTCAGGAGGTTCAAAATCGGTAAGTGCTGACACTGATCCATCAAACCTCGCCAATGTAGAAGACAATGTTGCAGTAGACATTAGCTCCCTTTCTGGTGCTTTACTTGGTACAGGAAGAGCACATTCAGCTTTTGCAGCCATGCCTATCGATCCTAACGAACCAAAATTTTGTCTGTGCAACCAAGTATCCTTCGGTCAAATGGTAGCCTGTGATAACCCAGATGTAAGCATTTTAATTTTAATTTAATAGTTATTAAATACATTGCTTCCTTCTATTTTACATAAACACCTTATTTAATATTGTAACTCTTAAAAGTTTAATAACGTTCAATTTTTATTGTAAACGTTGTTTCATTGTTTTGTTTTTGTATAGTCTAATTTTTTAACTGTAAGATTTTACTATTTTAGTGTGACATTGAATGGTTCCATTTTGCATGTGTCAGTTTAATCACCAAGCCCAAAGGAAAATGGTTTTGTCCAAAATGTGGAAAAGGCAAGAAGAAGAAATAAGACATTCTTAAAATGAAATGTATATTTTTTTTGTACACACACAGATACAAATTTGTGGGTTTATGTATGTGAATATATGAATAATATACAAATATACATTATTTAATTTTGTGTTAATTTTTAGTGTGAACAATTGATTGTAATTATATAAGTATGCAGATAAAAAGATTACACAATCTTATCTTTATTTCTCTTTTTCTGACATTATCTTTGATTTTGTATTGTTCTTTTTTTCACCAATCAGTCTATAATGAACAATTATAGTTCATAATGTATTAAAAATCTAAAAATTGTTAACTAACAGTTTTTATACCATATTTTAACCTGTTGTAGATCAAGTTATACATGGCTACACTTTTCTTAAAGCCCTCCAAAACTATATCCGATTCCACAGATGTTGACGTTCTTTGCCAGTTCTTAAAACGTTTGTGTGTGGTCAGTTCTTTGGATGTCACCCCATTTACTGCGGAAACGCACTGATTGTACCTAAACGATCGGCGTTGCTAATTCCCGGATGGCTGACCACCCGAGATTTTTAGCAACGAATCCTTGCCAAACACATATAATATACATGTTTTCATCTATTCCTCCCCGCTACTAACAACCTACAAACAAACAACCAACAGCTACTGGCCTAATAGTTGCCGGGCTCAAGCTCAATAAAAAAAAAAATTTATCTTTTATTTATCAAAAATGAAAATCCGTTTTTAAAAATGTAGAAACTGGTATACAAAATCGAGATCGAAACCGAAACCAAAATTTCCTAATATGGTTATTGAAGAATTGAAACTGAAATCGAAATCGACATTTCCTAATACCGGTATACAAAATCGAAACAGAAACCGAAATTATTTTAATCGGTTTCAAGCCCTGGTGTTTTGAATACATTTTCGACGTAAATAATAATAATCACGCGTCGAAAATCTATTTCATATCTAATAAAACTATAAAAATTTGCCATAATATTGAATTTCATAAAATATTATATTTTAAATTTAAACGCTTATAAAATAAACTTTGTCTGTATTTTATAAATGTTTAAATTACTATACAACCAACTTATGTGTGAAACTTGTATTACATTTTCCAAGTACTTTGACGAAGTGAAAATTTTTTTATCAATATTTATAAAAGAAGATTGGGTAATAAGTGGGTGTCGCTCTGCTGTACAGTAGATTACAAGTGCATGGGTCACTGTAATGGATGGCTGTTATTTGAACTCAATAATATAATATAAATGTACCTATACAAAATACCATTATTAAATCATTGAATTCAAATTTAACACCAATCCATTACAGTGACCCACATGTAACCTACTGTACGGTAGAATAATATCCACTTACCCGGTTTTTTTACTTTTGAACCTCCAAGGCCCAAAGTATACAAACTAAATTCACTTTATTATCAGAAAAATTAGCAATTCATAATGCAATTAATTTAGGCTAAGTATGTACAAACATGTTATATTACAAGAAATTATAATTTTAGTTTAAATGTCAATGGAATCCAACATACCTAATTCATTATTAGGTAAGCGGTCAATAAAATAAATATATATATAAAAAAACCAAAACCTACCTATTCATAAAATAGGCAGATTTTTAGTTAGGAATTTTTTAAAACTAGAAAACTATTTCATTGGAATCTATATTTAAAGTGAACTAAACTCTGTTCATGTCTTCCCCATTATAATATTATAGTCATCTAGAAATTTAAGCAGTTACCTATATTAAGAATAACAAAAGATTTTTGATTTTAAGTTTAAAATGAAAATCATTATGAAGCATTTAGAGTTTTCATATTGCGATATTTCCATTTTCTTATAAATGTCGTGTTAGAATTTAATACCACTATTCAATTAATAAATGTAGCTAATTTAATTAGAAAAATAACAAACTTAACTTGAACATTTATATTTTATTCTTACCAAAATCTGTTTCTAATATAGAAACATTGAACCAATTTCAAATTTAATGAATTTGCTGTATTTGTTCTTTTTATTATCCAATTTGAGGGATCATAAAAATGTTTCTATGTGATAAAGCACAAGTCATTCACTCATCCCATTTTTTGACGACCAATGAGAATAGAATGGAATAGCTTAATCTGCAGTTTCTTTTTTGAGAAATACATTGTAAATGTCAGAGAATTTTCAAAATACCACCTTGTTGAAAGCAAATAATGCAATTAATTTAGGTTAAGTACAAACAAGTTATATAACATTTGGCTAAATTGTACAGAAAATTATATTTTTAGTTTAAGCAGAATAATTGGCTTTTTTTTTAATTTATAGTTTTCTGATAGCATAACCTTTCTTTCAGAGATATGTCAATGGAATCCAACATAATTCATTATTAAATTAAAAATCAATAATATAAATATTTAAAAATTAAACTTGTTCATGAAATTGTTTTTTAGTTTGAAAACAATACTATTTCTTCGGAATCTATATTTAAAGTGACCTATACTATGTTTATGCTTCCCTTGATATTATAGTCGTTAGATAATAAAAATCTATCAAAAACACATGTTTAAATAAGTTAAGTACCCTAAATAAACAATTTAAAACACAACACCCAAATAAAGTCTCTATTGGGGATATTACCATCGATACAACAACACCCGGACAGAGCAATACATTCCAGCGATTGTACTAAATAGCAAATACATAATTACTAATATGACTATTGCCTGTTGAAATATGATCAGGAAGTTTGGAGAGATACATTTTTATATTTTCACTGACATTAAGACGATTATTTATGTATGCTATTATTAATAAATAATAATTGATAATAATAACATCACCAGGACACTGAACAACTAGCCCAATTCTTGATGCACCTGCATACAGCATGTGTTTTCTACAAACTACACTCTACAGTGATATACAATAAAACCTCCTTATAACGAACCCTCCTATAAGACAGATATCTACTTACAACTGAGAACTAACATTTCTGTAAAGCATATTATAGTATCTCCCTATAACAGAAAAATTTGTCAGAAGTGGGAACCGATAGCAATTTTGTTACAAGGGGATTTTACTGTGACAATATTATAATGCAAAATTAGTATGATTATTATCTAAAAAAAAATTATCTCAAATTTTAAGTTATATTTTTTTATTATTGTTATTGTTATTTTCATGAACATTTGTAACTTAATTTACTTACTCATATTCATTTATTTTATACAATTAACTTTAACTTAGCTTAGTTATTATTATTTAAGGATAGATCAAGTATAACTAGTTAAAAAAAATGATCAAAAACACATGTTATTTAAATGTTTAAATTAAGTACATAAATAAATAATTTAAAATACAACTCCGGCCTTCATGTTTATTATGTCTGCCTTATATTGTACCTAAATGCCATAACTACTAGAGCATGTGCTCAAAAATAGGCTCTATTAGGGATATTACCATCAATAAAACAATCATTAAAAAAAAAGGTAAATAATTAAGACACTGAACGAATACTATAGATATTTGAATATACCTTGGCAGATGGCTATGTTTTATCCAAAATCTTTTTATCTGCATACTTATATAATTACAATCAATTGTTCACACTAAAAATTAACACAAAATTAAATAATGCATATTTGTATATTATTCATATATTCACATACATAAACACACAAATTTGTATCTGTGTGTGTACAAAAAAAAATATACATTTCATTTTAAGAATGTCTTATTTTTTCTTCTTGCCTTTTCCACATTTTGGACAAAACCATTTTCCTTTGGGCTTGGTGATTAAACTGACACAAGCGAAGTGGAACCATTCAATGCCACACTAAAATAGTAAAATCATACAGTTAAAAAATTGGACTATACATAAACAAAATAATGAAATAAAGCACATAATAAAAATTGAACGTTATTAAACTTTTAAGAGTTACAATATTAAATTTGTGTTTATGTAAAATAGAAGGAAGCAATGTATATAAATAACTATTAAATTAAAATGTTTACATCTGGGTTATCACAGGCTATCATTTCACTCATTTACATTATGAATTATAATTGTTCATTATAGACTGATTGGTGAAAAAAAGAACAATACAAAATCAAAGGTAATGTCAGAAAAAGAGAAATAAAGATAAGATTGTGTATGTAAAATACCTACTGTTTCCACAAAGAAATATTTATCTAATATTTAATTTGGAAATTAACAAACAATATTATTCCGTGACCAACCTGACTCAAGACATTCATTACCCTATGTATAATTTAATACTCGTGATAAATATTATATTCATCATTATTTACAAATAACATTATCTATATAATATAAAAACGAAATATATACGTATATTATATAATAATTTATAAAAACAGAAATTCATTTTTATGTGTTCGTGTTGTGCTATGTGATTTCTGCAACGTGTCCGAGCGCGGATACGCAGCGGTCGTTTATATCCGCTCTGAAGATTCGTGTGGTACCTCCTACGGGCCCTTCGTGTCCTTATTGCGTTCTAAAACCAAACTAGCCCCGATGGCTGCGTCAACGATCCCACGGTTGGAGCTATGTGGCGCAGTCCCGCTGGCAAAATGGATGTCTCATTCCCAGTTCCACTGATCTCAACGAGGTGGACTATTTATCGCCAGGACATTGACGCGTACCTGTAGTGGTGCCACTTTGCCGTGGGTAAGGTGGTTGAGCGATGTAAATCACAAAACTAATTAGCATAAGGCGGAAGAAAAAAACAAAACAACAACGTTCGTTTTCGGATATATGATATTCGTTTATTGTCAACAGTTCTGTAGTTCTCGGCAACGGGAAACAACACGATATTTAAATCAAAAGAAAAAGAACAGAAAAACAGTCAACCAAAATAGTATATCTGCCGGCGGGTGTGCTCTCGTTGGGAGTCGATCACGTAGTCCCGTGATCCAGTTTTTGTCAACGGCCGGTCGACCGTTCCAGGCGCGGTTGTCGCGCGCCGGTGTCGTCCGTCGCCGATTGGCGGCTTGTTTGAGAAGTCATAACGCGGCTTCCGCGTAAAGGTTGTTTGAATTCAAACAGCTCATTACGAGGGACCGCGTCAACATTTCCTTATAGGTCAACCGTTACACGCAGTACCCGAGGAACCAATTGCGCCCACTCAACGTTCACTGAATAACCGCTGGAAAATAGTCAATCAGTGACGGTCTTTCGCCGGCGTCATTTCTGAACGCGATTGCTAAGCGAAGAATTTCGGGGGAAAACCGCATGAAATCTGGTAACAACGCGATTCGGGCACGAACGGCGTGCGAATAGACGAAACGGATGGAGAAAACATGCAAATAAAGTCCGGCCAGGGGCCTGGCGACCGCTACGAACGACACACGAATATAAATCGCACACCGGCGGCTTCGAGCGATCGACTATGGAAGGTTAGGTTAGGTTAACCTAACCTAACCATGGAAGGGGGCCGAAAGTGTTTAAAAGCGTCGAAATCGTGTAAACACACGAGCATTTTCGAAAATATGAGGCAAAATTATAAGGAAGATGTGATAACGCGGCCGTATAAAAATTTGAAAACTGACCAGCTACCTCCACTACGAAGGTACGCGAATGGACGCGCAAAGGAATTGACGGACCGTAGGGCGGGCGGCCCGTATAAACGGAGCGGCGTTTAAGTTTTTTCTCCAAGGGTTCAGTACGGCCGGAGTTTTTCGTTCCAAGGGTCCACTATAGCTAGGGGGCGACGCACGTTTAGCATTTTATTGTGTTAGATAGAAGATTCTAGGTTGTGGTTGTTTAAGAGTGTGTTTAACTAAATTTTTTTCACCAGAATTCTTTGCTAAATTATTATATAATAATGGCTTCAGCACCATACTTAGATGATATCGAGAGCAGTAAGTACTCTATCGGTGTAGCATTTCAACGATATACTAACAGATTAATATTTTAGGTGGTTTGACGAGCCTTCCCAATGAGTTACGTAAGAATTTCACTTTGATGAAAGATCTTCATTCAAAATCACAAAAACTGATGACCGACATTGACAAAATGGCTGACAGTTATATGTCAAACATAAAAAAAAATTCGGTTGACAAAAATAAAAAAACTATGGCAATCATAGAATCTAAGTTTGAAGCAGCAAAAGAATTATCTGATGATACAGTTCAAGTTTCGATACAAAATTATTCTTTGGTATGTAGATATTGCTTCGTTAAACTACCAAATCCTATAATTGTTCTATTCCATTGTATCTCCGTTTCAGGTCGATGCTCAAATTCGGAAATTAGACCTCGTTATATCGCGGTTCGAAGAACAAATGAAATTAAAGGCTGCCGTACATGAAACAGTCCTCAAGGCTAAAAGAAATTTAGATTTAAAAAAAGGTTTTTGGATGACATAATTATAGTCTTAATTAAGTTTATTTTATTGTATTTAAACATTTTCAGGAGGTTCAAAATCGGTAAGTGCTGACACTGATCCATCAAACCTCGCCAATGTAGAAGACAATGTTGCAGTAGACATTAGCTCCCTTTCTGGTGCTTTACTTGGTACAGGAAGAGCACATTCAGCTTTTGCAGCCATGCCTATCGATCCTAACGAACCAAAATTTTGTCTGTGCAACCAAGTATCCTTCGGTCAAATGGTAGCCTGTGATAACCCAGATGTAAGCATTTTAATTTTAATTTAATAGTTATTAAATACATTGCTTCCTTCTATTTTACATAAACACCTTATTTAATATTGTAACTCTTAAAAGTTTAATAACGTTCAATTTTTATTGTAAACGTTGTTTCATTGTTTTGTTTTTGTATAGTCTAATTTTTTAACTGTAAGATTTTACTATTTTAGTGTGACATTGAATGGTTCCATTTTGCATGTGTCAGTTTAATCACCAAGCCCAAAGGAAAATGGTTTTGTCCAAAATGTGGAAAAGGCAAGAAGAAGAAATAAGACATTCTTAAAATGAAATGTATATTTTTTTTGTACACACACAGATACAAATTTGTGGGTTTATGTATGTGAATATATGAATAATATACAAATATACATTATTTAATTTTGTGTTAATTTTTAGTGTGAACAATTGATTGTAATTATATAAGTATGCAGATAAAAAGATTACACAATCTTATCTTTATTTCTCTTTTTCTGACATTATCTTTGATTTTGTATTGTTCTTTTTTTCACCAATCAGTCTATAATGAACAATTATAGTTCATAATGTATTAAAAATCTAAAAATTGTTAACTAACAGTTTTTATACCATATTTTAACCTGTTGTAGATCAAGTTATACATGGCTACACTTTTCTTAAAGCCCTCCAAAACTATATCCGATTCCACAGATGTTGACGTTCTTTGCCAGTTCTTAAAACGTTTGTGTGTGGTCAGTTCTTTGGATGTCACCCCATTTACTGCGGAAACGCACTGATTGTACCTAAACGACCGGCGTTGCTAATTCCCGGATGGCTGACCACCCGAGATTTTTAGCAACGAATCCTTGCCAAACACATATAATATACATGTTTTCATCTATTCCTCCCCGCTACTAACAACCTACAAACAAACAACCAACAGCTACTGGCCTAATAGTTGCCGGGCTCAAGCTCAATAAAAAAAAAAATTTATCTTTTATTTATCAAAAATGAAAATCCGTTTTTAAAAATGTAGAAACTGGTATACAAAATCGAGATCGAAACCGAAACCAAAATTTCCTAATATTGGTATTGAAGAATTGAAACTGAAATCGAAATCGACATTTCCTAATACCGGTATACACAATCGAAACAGAAACCGAAATTATTTTAATCGGTTTCAAGCCCTGGTGTTTTGAATACATTTTCGACGTAAATAATAATAATCACGCGTCGAAAATCTATTTCATATCTAATAAAACTATAAAAATTTGCCATAATATTGAATTTCATAAAATATTATATTTTAAATTTAAACGCTTATAAAATAAACTTTGTCTGTATTTTATAAATGTTTAAATTACTATACAACCAACTTATGTGTGAAACTTGTATTACATTTTCCAAGTACTTTGACGAAGTGAAAATTTTTTTATCAATATTTATAAAAGAAGATTGGGTAATAAGTGGGTGTCGCTCTGCTGTACAGTAGATTACAAGTGCATGGGTCACTGTAATGGATGGCTGTTATTTGAACTCAATAATATAATATAAATGTACCTATACAAAATACCATTATTAAATCATTGAATTCAAATTTAACACCAATCCATTACAGTGACCCACATGTAACCTACTGTACGGTAGAATAATATCCACTTACCCGGTTTTTTTACTTTTGAACCTCCAAGGCCCAAAGTATACAAACTAAATTCACTTTATTATCAGAAAAATTAGCAATTCATAATGCAATTAATTTAGGCTAAGTATGTACAAACATGTTATATTACAAGAAATTATAATTTTAGTTTAAATGTCAATGGAATCCAACATACCTAATTCATTATTAGGTAAGCGGTCAATAAAATAAATATATATATAAAAAAACCAAAACCTACCTATTCATAAAATAGGCAGATTTTTAGTTAGGAATTTTTTAAAACTAGAAAACTATTTCATTGGAATCTATATTTAAAGTGAACTAAACTCTGTTCATGTCTTCCCCATTATAATATTATAGTCATCTAGAAATTTAAGCAGTTACCTATATTAAGAATAACAAAAGATTTTTGATTTTAAGTTTAAAATGAAAATCATTATGAAGCATTTAGAGTTTTCATATTGCGATATTTCCATTTTCTTATAAATGTCGTGTTAGAATTTAATACCACTATTCAATTAATAAATGTAGCTAATTTAATTAGAAAAATAACAAACTTAACTTGAACATTTATATTTTATTCTTACCAAAATCTGTTTCTAATATAGAAACATTGAACCAATTTCAAATTTAATGAATTTGCTGTATTTGTTCTTTTTATTATCCAATTTGAGGGATCATAAAAATGTTTCTATGTGATAAAGCACAAGTCATTCACTCATCCCATTTTTTGACGACCAATGAGAATAGAATGGAATAGCTTAATCTGCAGTTTCTTTTTTGAGAAATACATTGTAAATGTCAGAGAATTTTCAAAATACCACCTTGTTGAAAGCAAATAATGCAATTAATTTAGGTTAAGTACAAACAAGTTATATAACATTTGGCTAAATTGTACAGAAAATTATATTTTTAGTTTAAGCAGAATAATTGGCTTTTTTTTTAATTTATAGTTTTCTGATAGCATAACCTTTCTTTCAGAGATATGTCAATGGAATCCAACATAATTCATTATTAAATTAAAAATCAATAATATAAATATTTAAAAATTAAACTTGTTCATGAAATTGTTTTTTAGTTTGAAAACAATACTATTTCTTCGGAATCTATATTTAAAGTGACCTATACTATGTTTATGCTTCCCTTGATATTATAGTCGTTAGATAATAAAAATCTATCAAAAACACATGTTTAAATAAGTTAAGTACCCTAAATAAACAATTTAAAACACAACACCCAAATAAAGTCTCTATTGGGGATATTACCATCGATACAACAACACCCGGACAGAGCAATACATTCCAGCGATTGTACTAAATAGCAAATACATAATTACTAATATGACTATTGCCTGTTGAAATATGATCAGGAAGTTTGGAGAGATACATTTTTATATTTTCACTGACATTAAGACGATTATTTATGTATGCTATTATTAATAAATAATAATTGATAATAATAACATCACCAGGACACTGAACAACTAGCCCAATTCTTGATGCACCTGCATACAGCATGTGTTTTCTACAAACTACACTCTACAGTGATATACAATAAAACCTCCTTATAACGAACCCTCCTATAAGACAGATATCTACTTACAACTGAGAACTAACATTTCTGTAAAGCATATTATAGTATCTCCCTATAACAGAAAAATTTGTCAGAAGTGGGAACCGATAGCAATTTTGTTACAAGGGGATTTTACTGTGACAATATTATAATGCAAAATTAGTATGATTATTATCTAAAAAAAAATTATCTCAAATTTTAAGTTATATTTTTTTATTATTGTTATTGTTATTTTCATGAACATTTGTAACTTAATTTACTTACTCATATTCATTTATTTTATACAATTAACTTTAACTTAGCTTAGTTATTATTATTTAAGGATAGATCAAGTATAACTAGTTAAAAAAAAATGATCAAAAACACATGTTATTTAAATGTTTAAATTAAGTACATAAATAAATAATTTAAAATACAACTCCGGCCTTCATGTTTATTATGTCTGCCTTATATTGTACCTAAATGCCATAACTACTAGAGCATGTGCTCAAAAATAGGCTCTATTAGGGATATTACCATCAATAAAACAATCATTAAAAAAAAAGGTAAATAATTAAGACACTGAACGAATACTATAGATATTTGAATATACCTTGGCAGATGGCTATGTTTTATCCAAAATCTTTTTATCTGCATACTTATATAATTACAATCAATTGTTCACACTAAAAATTAACACAAAATTAAATAATGCATATTTGTATATTATTCATATATTCACATACATAAACACACAAATTTGTATCTGTGTGTGTACAAAAAAAAATATACATTTCATTTTAAGAATGTCTTATTTTTTCTTCTTGCCTTTTCCACATTTTGGACAAAACCATTTTCCTTTGGGCTTGGTGATTAAACTGACACAAGCGAAGTGGAACCATTCAATGCCACACTAAAATAGTAAAATCATACAGTTAAAAAATTGGACTATACATAAACAAAATAATGAAATAAAGCACATAATAAAAATTGAACGTTATTAAACTTTTAAGAGTTACAATATTAAATTTGTGTTTATGTAAAATAGAAGGAAGCAATGTATATAAATAACTATTAAATTAAAATGTTTACATCTGGGTTATCACAGGCTATCATTTCACTCATTTACATTATGAATTATAATTGTTCATTATAGACTGATTGGTGAAAAAAAGAACAATACAAAATCAAAGATAATGTCAGAAAAAGAGAAATAAAGATAAGATTGTGTATGTAAAATACCTACTGTTTCCACAAAGAAATATTTATCTAATATTTAATTTGGAAATTAACAAACAATATTATTCCGTGACCAACCTGACTCAAGACATTCATTACCCTATGTATAATTTAATACTCGTGATAAATATTATATTCATCATTATTTACAAATAACATTATCTATATAATATAAAAACGAAATATATACGTATATTATATAATAATTTATAAAAACAGAAATTCATTTTTATGTGTTCGTGTTGTGCTATGTGATTTCTGCAACGTGTCCGAGCGCGGATACGCAGCGGTCGTTTATATCCGCTCTGAAGATTCGTGTGGTACCTCCTACGGGCCCTTCGTGTCCTTATTGCGTTCTAAAACCAAACTAGCCCCGATGGCTGCGTCAACGATCCCACGGTTGGAGCTATGTGGCGCAGTCCCGCTGGCAAAATGGATGTCTCATTCCCAGTTCCACTGATCTCAACGAGGTGGACTATTTATCGCCAGGACATTGACGCGTACCTGTAGTGGTGCCACTTTGCCGTGGGTAAGGTGGTTGAGCGATGTAAATCACAAAACTAATTAGCATAAGGCGGAAGAAAAAAACAAAACAACAACGTTCGTTTTCGGATATATGATATTCGTTTATTGTCAACAGTTCTGTAGTTCTCGGCAACGGGAAACAACACGATATTTAAATCAAAAGAAAAAGAACAGAAAAACAGTCAACCAAAATAGTATATCTGCCGGCGGGTGTGCTCTCGTTGGGAGTCGATCACGTAGTCCCGTGATCCAGTTTTTGTCAACGGCCGGTCGACCGTTCCAGGCGCGGTTGTCGCGCGCCGGTGTCGTCCGTCGCCGATTGGCGGCTTGTTTGAGAAGTCATAACGCGGCTTCCGCGTAAAGGTTGTTTGAATTCAAACAGCTCATTACGAGGGACCGCGTCAACATTTCCTTATAGGTCAACCGTTACACGCAGTACCCGAGGAACCAATTGCGCCCACTCAACGTTCACTGAATAACCGCTGGAAAATAGTCAATCAGTGACGGTCTTTCGCCGGCGTCATTTCTGAACGCGATTGCTAAGCGAAGAATTTCGGGGGAAAACCGCATGAAATCTGGTAACAACGCGATTCGGGCACGAACGGCGTGCGAATAGACGAAACGGATGGAGAAAACATGCAAATAAAGTCCGGCCAGGGGCCTGGCGACCGCTACGAACGACACACGAATATAAATCGCACACCGGCGGCTTCGAGCGATCGACTATGGAAGGTTAGGTTAGGTTAACCTAACCTAACCATGGAAGGGGGCCGAAAGTGTTTAAAAGCGTCGAAATCGTGTAAACACACGAGCATTTTCGAAAATATGAGGCAAAATTATAAGGAAGATGTGATAACGCGGCCGTATAAAAATTTGAAAACTGACCAGCTACCTCCACTACGAAGGTACGCGAATGGACGCGCAAAGGAATTGACGGACCGTAGGGCGGGCGGCCCGTATAAACGGAGCGGCGTTTAAGTTTTTTCTCCAAGGGTTCAGTACGGCCGGAGTTTTTCGTTCCAAGGGTCCACTATAGCTAGGGGGCGACGCACGTTTAGCATTTTATTGTGTTAGATAGAAGATTCTAGGTTGTGGTTGTTTAAGAGTGTGTTTAACTAAATTTTTTTCACCAGAATTCTTTGCTAAATTATTATATAATAATGGCTTCAGCACCATACTTAGATGATATCGAGAGCAGTAAGTACTCTATCGGTGTAGCATTTCAACGATATACTAACAGATTAATATTTTAGGTGGTTTGACGAGCCTTCCCAATGAGTTACGTAAGAATTTCACTTTGATGAAAGATCTTCATTCAAAATCACAAAAACTGATGACCGACATTGACAAAATGGCTGACAGTTATATGTCAAACATAAAAAAAAATTCGGTTGACAAAAATAAAAAAACTATGGCAATCATAGAATCTAAGTTTGAAGCAGCAAAAGAATTATCTGATGATACAGTTCAAGTTTCGATACAAAATTATTCTTTGGTATGTAGATATTGCTTCGTTAAACTACCAAATCCTATAATTGTTCTATTCCATTGTATCTCCGTTTCAGGTCGATGCTCAAATTCGGAAATTAGACCTCGTTATATCGCGGTTCGAAGAACAAATGAAATTAAAGGCTGCCGTACATGAAACAGTCCTCAAGGCTAAAAGAAATTTAGATTTAAAAAAAGGTTTTTGGATGACATAATTATAGTCTTAATTAAGTTTATTTTATTGTATTTAAACATTTTCAGGAGGTTCAAAATCGGTAAGTGCTGACACTGATCCATCAAACCTCGCCAATGTAGAAGACAATGTTGCAGTAGACATTAGCTCCCTTTCTGGTGCTTTACTTGGTACAGGAAGAGCACATTCAGCTTTTGCAGCCATGCCTATCGATCCTAACGAACCAAAATTTTGTCTGTGCAACCAAGTATCCTTCGGTCAAATGGTAGCCTGTGATAACCCAGATGTAAGCATTTTAATTTTAATTTAATAGTTATTAAATACATTGCTTCCTTCTATTTTACATAAACACCTTATTTAATATTGTAACTCTTAAAAGTTTAATAACGTTCAATTTTTATTGTAAACGTTGTTTCATTGTTTTGTTTTTGTATAGTCTAATTTTTTAACTGTAAGATTTTACTATTTTAGTGTGACATTGAATGGTTCCATTTTGCATGTGTCAGTTTAATCACCAAGCCCAAAGGAAAATGGTTTTGTCCAAAATGTGGAAAAGGCAAGAAGAAGAAATAAGACATTCTTAAAATGAAATGTATATTTTTTTTTGTACACACACAGATACAAATTTGTGGGTTTATGTATGTGAATATATGAATAATATACAAATATACATTATTTAATTTTGTGTTAATTTTTAGTGTGAACAATTGATTGTAATTATATAAGTATGCAGATAAAAAGATTACACAATCTTATCTTTATTTCTCTTTTTCTGACATTATCTTTGATTTTGTATTGTTCTTTTTTTCACCAATCAGTCTATAATGAACAATTATAGTTCATAATGTATTAAAAATCTAAAAATTGTTAACTAACAGTTTTTATACCATATTTTAACCTGTTGTAGATCAAGTTATACATGGCTACACTTTTCTTAAAGCCCTCCAAAACTATATCCGATTCCACAGATGTTGACGTTCTTTGCCAGTTCTTAAAACGTTTGTGTGTGGTCAGTTCTTTGGATGTCACCCCATTTACTGCGGAAACGCACTGATTGTACCTAAACGACCGGCGTTGCTAATTCCCGGATGGCTGACCACCCGAGATTTTTAGCAACGAATCCTTGCCAAACACATATAATATACATGTTTTCATCTATTCCTCCCCGCTACTAACAACCTACAAACAAACAACCAACAGCTACTGGCCTAATAGTTGCCGGGCTCAAGCTCAATAAAAAAAAAAATTTATCTTTTATTTATCAAAAATGAAAATCCGTTTTTAAAAATGTAGAAACTGGTATACAAAATCGAGATCGAAACCGAAACCAAAATTTCCTAATATTGGTATTGAAGAATTGAAACTGAAATCGAAATCGACATTTCCTAATACCGGTATACACAATCGAAACAGAAACCGAAATTATTTTAATCGGTTTCAAGCCCTGGTGTTTTGAATACATTTTCGACGTAAATAATAATAATCACGCGTCGAAAATCTATTTCATATCTAATAAAACTATAAAAATTTGCCATAATATTGAATTTCATAAAATATTATATTTTAAATTTAAACGCTTATAAAATAAACTTTGTCTGTATTTTATAAATGTTTAAATTACTATACAACCAACTTATGTGTGAAACTTGTATTACATTTTCCAAGTACTTTGACGAAGTGAAAATTTTTTTATCAATATTTATAAAAGAAGATTGGGTAATAAGTGGGTGTCGCTCTGCTGTACAGTAGATTACAAGTGCATGGGTCACTGTAATGGATGGCTGTTATTTGAACTCAATAATATAATATAAATGTACCTATACAAAATACCATTATTAAATCATTGAATTCAAATTTAACACCAATCCATTACAGTGACCCACATGTAACCTACTGTACGGTAGAATAATATCCACTTACCCGGTTTTTTTACTTTTGAACCTCCAAGGCCCAAAGTATACAAACTAAATTCACTTTATTATCAGAAAAATTAGCAATTCATAATGCAATTAATTTAGGCTAAGTATGTACAAACATGTTATATTACAAGAAATTATAATTTTAGTTTAAATGTCAATGGAATCCAACATACCTAATTCATTATTAGGTAAGCGGTCAATAAAATAAATATATATATAAAAAAACCAAAACCTACCTATTCATAAAATAGGCAGATTTTTAGTTAGGAATTTTTTAAAACTAGAAAACTATTTCATTGGAATCTATATTTAAAGTGAACTAAACTCTGTTCATGTCTTCCCCATTATAATATTATAGTCATCTAGAAATTTAAGCAGTTACCTATATTAAGAATAACAAAAGATTTTTGATTTTAAGTTTAAAATGAAAATCATTATGAAGCATTTAGAGTTTTCATATTGCGATATTTCCATTTTCTTATAAATGTCGTGTTAGAATTTAATACCACTATTCAATTAATAAATGTAGCTAATTTAATTAGAAAAATAACAAACTTAACTTGAACATTTATATTTTATTCTTACCAAAATCTGTTTCTAATATAGAAACATTGAACCAATTTCAAATTTAATGAATTTGCTGTATTTGTTCTTTTTACTATCCAATTTGAGGGATCATAAAAATGTTTCTATGTGATAATAAGCACAAGTCATTCACTCATCCCATTTTTTGACGACCAATGAGAATAGAATGGAATAGCTTAATCTGCAGTTTCTTTTTTGAGAAATACATTGTAAATGTCAGAGAATTTTCAAAATACCACCTTGTTGAAAGCAAATAATGCAATTAATTTAGGTTAAGTACAAACAAGTTATATAACATTTGGCTAAATTGTACAGAAAATTATATTTTTAGTTTAAGCAGAATAATTGGCTTTTTTTTTAATTTATAGTTTTCTGATAGCATAACCTTTCTTTCAGAGATATGTCAATGGAATCCAACATAATTCATTATTAAATTAAAAATCAATAATATAAATATTTAAAAATTAAACTTGTTCATGAAATTGTTTTTTAGTTTGAAAACAATACTATTTCTTCGGAATCTATATTTAAAGTGACCTATACTATGTTTATGCTTCCCTTGATATTATAGTCGTTAGATAATAAAAATCTATCAAAAACACATGTTTAAATAAGTTAAGTACCCTAAATAAACAATTTAAAACACAACACCCAAATAAAGTCTCTATTGGGGATATTACCATCGATACAACAACACCCGGACAGAGCAATACATTCCAGCGATTGTACTAAATAGCAAATACATAATTACTAATATGACTATTGCCTGTTGAAATATGATCAGGAAGTTTGGAGAGATACATTTTTATATTTTCACTGACATTAAGACGATTATTTATGTATGCTATTATTAATAAATAATAATTGATAATAATAACATCACCAGGACACTGAACAACTAGCCCAATTCTTGATGCACCTGCATACAGCATGTGTTTTCTACAAACTACACTCTACAGTGATATACAATAAAACCTCCTTATAACGAACCCTCCTATAAGACAGATATCTACTTACAACTGAGAACTAACATTTCTGTAAAGCATATTATAGTATCTCCCTATAACAGAAAAATTTGTCAGAAGTGGGAACCGATAGCAATTTTGTTACAAGGGGATTTTACTGTGACAATATTATAATGCAAAATTAGTATGATTATTATCTAAAAAAAAATTATCTCAAATTTTAAGTTATATTTTTTTATTATTGTTATTGTTATTTTCATGAACATTTGTAACTTAATTTACTTACTCATATTCATTTATTTTATACAATTAACTTTAACTTAGCTTAGTTATTATTATTTAAGGATAGATCAAGTATAACTAGTTAAAAAAAAATGATCAAAAACACATGTTATTTAAATGTTTAAATTAAGTACATAAATAAATAATTTAAAATACAACTCCGGCCTTCATGTTTATTATGTCTGCCTTATATTGTACCTAAATGCCATAACTACTAGAGCATGTGCTCAAAAATAGGCTCTATTAGGGATATTACCATCAATAAAACAATCATTAAAAAAAAAGGTAAATAATTAAGACACTGAACGAATACTATAGATATTTGAATATACCTTGGCAGATGGCTATGTTTTATCCAAAATCTTTTTATCTGCATACTTATATAATTACAATCAATTGTTCACACTAAAAATTAACACAAAATTAAATAATGCATATTTGTATATTATTCATATATTCACATACATAAACACACAAATTTGTATCTGTGTGTGTACAAAAAAAAATATACATTTCATTTTAAGAATGTCTTATTTTTTCTTCTTGCCTTTTCCACATTTTGGACAAAACCATTTTCCTTTGGGCTTGGTGATTAAACTGACACAAGCGAAGTGGAACCATTCAATGCCACACTAAAATAGTAAAATCATACAGTTAAAAAATTGGACTATACATAAACAAAATAATGAAATAAAGCACATAATAAAAATTGAACGTTATTAAACTTTTAAGAGTTACAATATTAAATTTGTGTTTATGTAAAATAGAAGGAAGCAATGTATATAAATAACTATTAAATTAAAATGTTTACATCTGGGTTATCACAGGCTATCATTTCACTCATTTACATTATGAATTATAATTGTTCATTATAGACTGATTGGTGAAAAAAAGAACAATACAAAATCAAAGATAATGTCAGAAAAAGAGAAATAAAGATAAGATTGTGTATGTAAAATACCTACTGTTTCCACAAAGAAATATTTATCTAATA
>JANEHU010002903.1:0-104617 GCA_027563435.1 Nasonovia ribisnigri | reverse complement strand
TTAAAATTTTTTATTAATATTGAAAGAATATTTTGACACACTTATTTTTAGGACATAAAATATCATTTAGGTATCTGGTATTTTAAAAGAATATTAAGAGAATAATATATTGCCTATTTTAAACGACATATAAAAATCTCATATTTTAAGAATTTTAAGAGAATATAAATACAGCCTGTACTTATGACTTATAAGTTAGAACATGTATTTCTATAAAATAAACCAAAATGTATATGTCTACTTCAAGTACCTATATTATATAGGAAGCACCTATTAATTATTACAATATTTCTACGACCTGGAATAGGAAAAACGATTACGGCGTTTGTATTATTCGATCCCGCGTACCTATTTTATACATTTCGTACTCGAAACTAAAATATTCATATACATAACTTGCCAAACTTGGATAGCACATTTTTAGTGACATTAAATATTTAATTTAACTTTTAGAAGTAAATTTGAAAATCAAATAAATAAAAAACAAACTTACATTTAAACATCGATTCTTTCGGCATTCGTCGGAATCCGTGACGTGTACACTAAGCTACGACATTACTCTGAAAACGCTCAAGATACATATCTGAAAATTTTGTAATTTGTGAAAAATAACACCATACGAAACGCAGTATTTTTTTTGTTCATGTCAGTTTCGTTTAATAAAATAATAAAATGTTTCATCGACCATGTCATTCGCATCGATTTTGACAATTGCCATAGAATATAAATTATAGATATTATATTATACGTCAATATGATGAATCCACGGATCTAATAAAATGCAACTTTTTACATCAAGCAGTTCCGTGTTTAGGAACAATTTGATGGTGTATAGATACTAGAAGCATATAGGCATATTTATTTTTATGAATCTTTAAGTAAAACTGTGATTATAAATAATTGTAATTTCTGGTTTTTAGAGTTAATTTACAGGTTTATAATAATCACATCAAATCGACAGTACATTTACCGACTATACCAACTAGATTTATAAAATTCCAATCCAACAATTTCACCGAATACCGTCTAATTTAAAATTAATAATAATTAGGTATTTAATATGTTAATATAAATTGTATCTGGTATATTTTATATTTTATAATCATCAATCATGTGTGATTAGAATGATGTGTTTTTCTAATTTTTAATCTGTAGCTTTGATTTTTAACTTCAGTATCTTTTGTTTTCCGATGGGAAATTGAATTTAGTAGATGCATTCGGGAAGTCTAAATTTATAATGCCTAAACAAAAAAAAAATTCAAAAAAAAACTGGTATTTTTACACAAAATTGGTTTTCGGTAAAATCGATTATGGTACTCTGTGTAAGTGTAACTAAAATATGTTCTGTAGTCCGTAGATACATGAAGTTTTCATTTAATGTTTATATTAGCATTTTCTATACACCAGAAATTATTTTGATACATGTTGTGCTATTTATAGCCATATAACATTTTCGATTATTAATTTTTTTTTATAACTAAGTATTTGAAAATTGGATACAAGATTTCTTATAATTTTTCTATTTTTATTAAAAAAATTTAGGTTAAAATATCCAAGTACGAAAATTGTTTTTCGTATACAATGAAATTACCTACCTCTTAATAGGTACCTGTACAACATCATTGAGTTTAAATTTAACACAATACATTACAGTGTCCCTCTTGTAACCGTTAATTTATAATTAATTGTATTAATATATTATTATTATTATATTCTACGACCTGTGTGTGCCGTCGTCACCTGAGCTTACGTATTTTATACGCACGTAAAATATGCATCTACGTCACCAAAGTAGCAGATTGTCCGCGCGTAGCAATAAATATTAATTTTAAAACTAAAAAGCAAATGTAAGCCCCTAAAGAATAGGTAGTCAAACTTACGTATATGTCGACTCTTCAGGTTGATTATAGGTTTGCCATGTCTAGAGTACATATTCCATATTATCAAAGAACTGCTATTTCTTCATCCGTCTTCATCTCGCACTGAAATAATAGTATCGAGATTTTTTATGAAATTAACTTGAGCAGAATGAAATATATGAATAAATGTTGTATAGGTACAATATTACTGTTTAACGACTTGTGAATTTTTGAAGGCTAACCGTCTAAATGTATTTGATGATATTATTGTGAATAAACTAATTCATTTTAGTATTATAGGCATTAGTATTTACTATAGTTGGTTAAATTCATTTTTCTCAAAAAAATTATATTTTAAAATGCCATTGCGTGTATATAAAATATAACAATATATTCTAAAAGTTTCATATACCAACAAATAATATTTTTAAATTATATCAAAATAACTAAAATCATTATTCTTGGTTTTGATACGGTACAAAACACACATCACTTAAAAAGGCCGTTCTCACGGCCAACAGATAATACTCATATGGCAAGCCAAAACAACTTAATATCATGCACATAACTCACACAAATAATCAGGTTATATACGAGTATTCTACGCAACATTGCCGAGTGAAAACGACACCTAGTATACCTGGCGACCCATAGGTCGAGGTCATGTTCACTTGCCAAACACCGATATGTCCACCAATCACAACAACGCTAGGGTTGGTCGATGCGTAGATATACGGGTGCATTCGACCGATAGAACCACATTCATACTCCAACCTTCAAGACATCAAGCTCATTCCACATTCATAGCTGCTGTCATAGGAATACGGAGAAGGACTCTCACTACCACGCCGGAGCAACTAATTTAAAAAAGGAGCCGACCGACGAAACCAGCGAGACCCAAGACGCCACCCGAACACCCGAGGACCAGATACGACGACCAGAGCTCAAAGAGCTAAGGACTACAAAGAGTCGCCGATCACACGGTGGAGCCAGCCACGACGAGTGATTCCACTTCACGGGATTCTAAAGACCACTGCCGGACCAGATTATCAACAACCCGTGGTCAGAAATCATAAAAACACACGCATAAATCCCCCCAAGCGCGCCTGCTTAGGCCACGCTACCCGTCCGGGAATACGAACCGACGCCACTTATTTGAGCGGGCCGGACGTATCCACCCGGATCTGCCCCCAGTTGTACATACCTATAAATAAATCATTCCCCTCATTGTCAAGGTGGTCTCGACCCCGTGAACCATACCATACGGTTACGCGGACGTGAACCATCATCCCCATACCTTATAACATTATACATCGAAAATAAAGACACGTTGATTACTCGAAATTACCCGAGTGTACAGTTTCTTTAAAAGTAGCGGAGATTCGCCAACGGCGGCTCCGTTACAGTTTGAATATGAAATTTTGTCTAAATTTGAAATTAAAATGTCTGTAAAAAATAAATATGTTGATATAATTTTTAGATTTTTTGGTTACAGTATGATTTATTTATGAGAATTTTTGTTTTAAATTTTCAACACTTAGTTATAAAAACTGAACATTTTATAATTTTTTAATTACAATGATTTATAATTTTCGAGATTTTGACAAATTTTGTCAAAATTCGAACTTTAAATGCTTATAAAAAAAAATCGTGCCTATGTATTTTTAAAATTTTTCAACTGATGTTGTAATAACATATAAGAAAGCTTGTATTAAATTTTCAGACTTTTTGGCCCACCAAATAAAATTTTATTGACAATTATAAAAAAAAAAACTAAAAAAATTGAAAACTAAAAATGTCTGTAAACAGCTCAAAACAAATCAAAATATTTTCAAAATTGAATGGTGTATAGAAATAGCTTATATAAACATTCAGTGAAATTTTCATGCATCTACAGTTATTTGTTTTGAATTGCAACAAAATAAGAAAATCGCTACATGAGAAATCGAGTGAATATCTAATTTTGTACAAATTTGAACTTAAAATGCTCATAAAAATTTATTATGACTTGCTTATAAACTTTTTTTTATTGATAAAATTAGGCAAACTTATGAGGAATCTTGTATTACATTTTCAAATCTTAGATTTAAAAAGAAAAATTTTTATGAATTTCTAACTCAAAATAAATTGCACATTTTCGTCATTTTTACGTATTTTGTCAAAATTTGAACTTTGATTACCTATAAAAAAAAATTGTGACTACGGATTTTTAATATTTTTCATCTGCCTTTGAAACTATATATTAGAAGCCTACTATTAAATTTTCAAGATTTTTTACCCAACAAATAAAATTTTATTGACATTTATAGAAAAAAAAACTAAAAAAATTGGAAACTGAAAATGTCCGTTAACAGCTCAAAATAAGTCAGAATATTTTGAAAATTATATGGTGTGTAGAAAATACTTATATAAACATTCGGTCAAAATTTCATGTCTCTATGGTCATTTCTTTTAGAGTTATACCAAAAACCAAAATCGATTTTGTCGAAAATTGGTTTTCCGTAAAAATTCCCGTTTTTCCCATAATTTTTCATTTGTTTTCCAGGCGCTCATGAAAACTACTGGGAAATTTTGACTTTTGACCCCCCAAAGTACCAACAAGATTCACTTTCCTATCAGAAAAGGTACTATTGAAGAAAATCGAAGCATTTTTTCTGTCCTAAAACGTGATGACAGACACAAAAATAAAAAAAAAAATAAAAAAAAAAACACACATCATTGTAAAACCAATACATTCATCGCTCCGCTCAGAATCTAATAACTTGTATCTACATGGACGAAAATTAAAATAGTTATTTTCAACTCACTAAATATTATATAGTCGTATCCGTTGTCGGAATTTAAATTTTTTGTTTTTTATATTAGTTATAGTTTCATTTTATTACGGTGTTCAACCTTGACGAGCGGAATAACGCGCACGTGTTTAGACTTGTTTTATCGGTAGTCACTGCAGGTACTGTCTGAACAGATTGTCTGCACTTTATAATATTCATCAAATCCATATTGCTTTTTGGTCAATGGCATCGATGCAGGTTTACGTACTATACGTAATGCTTTTTTTGGACCTTTAACAAATTATAAACTTTGTTTCACCCATGTTTTTTCATTTTTTCAATATAACATGTAATTCCCCGCCACTGTGAGTGAGTCAGACCTCTGCTGTTACATTGAACTATCGAGACTGTCTTCACATTTTAATATTTATCACCCGTATCACCCGTTATAGACAGGAAACAGTCATAACAACATTATAAACTAGAGAATAATGTTTTGAATTGGTATTTGGTTAAGAAAATTATTAAACTATATAAACTGTATAGTCCCAAAAGGAGCAAATCCAAGGCAGTAATAATTCTTAAAAATTTGACAGAGAAAATACCCCCTCTGCCATCTCCACGAAGTTGGCCCCCTAACTTTGTCCGATCGATTCAAAAAAATATTGATTTACAAATTCTAAAAACCAATTTCCAATTTATTTGCAAAATATTCGTATATTTTTCGAATCGATTGAAAAATATAGGACTGCCAACTTCACGGACATCCATTGTGTTTGGTAATTCACTTTAGTCTATTGTCGACGAAACGAGCAAAACGATGAAACTATAAATTTTGTCATTTGGTTGTTTATATAGACTTAGTTTATTGTGGCTTTCGTATTATTTTAGGTTAATGTTTACACCTTCGACACCTTCGTCCTAAAAAATCTTCTAAATATTATGACAAGGGATAAATTATAATTTATTATTTTGATTGTCTTCTATACTATCCGTGGACATCTACATGTGCTCGTACTAAACTGACGGCGCAGACTATGATATAATCACTTTTTTAATAATTTTTTTTTTATCCTGAACCTTGTATTTTTTGTACACATTTTTTATATCAGCAAGGCAGTATTTATAGGTCAGCATACACTAAAAACTAAGCGACACTCGAGTGAATACTTACGATCGTAAATATTTCAAATTTCAATATAAAAAGAAGAACTTTTTTTTCATATTTATTTTTATGAACATTAGCTCCCCGATGTTAATCATTAAAAACAATATTTTTTTCATAATTTTAATATGAACACCATAATATTATTATTATTTTTAATAGATATTGTTTTTGGTTTACGATTTTTTCTTCAAAATGTCTATTATAGTTAATTATATATAATAATAATATATGGAAAACCATTGATTATATTCAGTATTATACTTTTATTTACTAGGTACTGTTTTATGAGTTATGACTAATCTAAAATGTATACACTAATTAATAATTGTTTAGATATTTTGCACAATATACTATAAGTTTTAAATAAAATTATACTTAGATATAAGAGTTCTAATTAGTTCTCCTGTATCACCATAAGTAGTCTTTCTCAGCGGTAAACACGACCAAAATTAATGAAAAAATATTGTAACTTGGCCGGGATAATAATTATTTATTATTATTATTATTATTATAACTAATAATTGTTAAACAGTTAAATCTAAAACTCAATTCAAACCATCATCTGTATACCGGTGTTTCACTTATATTATTAGAATCTTCGTATAAACATTTCTTTGTGCTATGTGTATTATTTTACAAACTTTAAGAACACTAATTTCATGTTTTCAGAATGTATACCTATATAAGAATAAAATATAAGCATTTTAATTTAGTCTGATGTACATATTCAGGGAACACGCTAAAAGTGTCTTGATATTTATAACTTATTTATAACATGTGATTGAGGTTTAAGATAAAAATGTGTATCAATATTTTAGTTTAATATGTGGACAATTGTAAATATCGAGAATAAATTAACCTTTAGGTACATATTTTCTTCACTAATATATAACTAAAATTTGTACCTATACCCATTACAACGTAAACACGAAAATACAAATCTATATTTTTGCCTTTTTTATTTTTATCAATAAATCGCAATAACAATAGTGAACTAACAATTTGTGTAGACATGTTTATTGTGCTACACATTATAGTCTTAACGATAAACTATCCTAACAAAAAGCTTAAAAGAAAGAAAAATTGTAAATAATATATATTTATATGTGAAAACTCGAATAAAATAAATAGTTATAGTTTTAAAACCCAAATTTAGAAAAACGGAAGATAAAAATACTTTATTGGAACAATAAATACAGAAATTGACATGATCTACGTATTTACATGATACATATACCTTTAGGTATGTATAAAAGAAAATGTAAAAGGTACTTTTTTTTAAGTTTATTATTAAACGGAAAAAATCGGAAAAAATGGCTCACAAAAAATTATAGTAGGTAGAAGTTTTTTTTTATAGTAATTTATATTATGGACTCATACCTACTAAACTACTATTGATTTTATAAAATAAATTACTATAAAATCATAGCTACTACTTTTTTAATAAGCCCCTTAATTAGAATTTAAAACAATCATAGTGACGATTATTCATATTGATTAAAATGCAGCCTCATTGGAACAAAAAGAGGGTGGGGTTTGGAGACTCAGATTCCCTCCTCGCTCACAAAAAAAACTATGCCTTGTCACCTCAAATCAAGATTTTGTTATGTATGTTCTAAGTGAACATAATTTTTCTGTACAGTTTTAGAATTAAACCAAATAAAACTATTGAAAAAAAAATTAATTTCGTTTTTGTGGTATGCATTGGTAATTATTTGAGATTTTCAATGTATTTTTTAAGGTTTTTTACTGCATTAAATTCACAACCGTAATCATAAGAATTTATACAAAAATGTATATTTTACATGAATAAATAAGTACATAATCTGTACTTTTTAGCGCAAAAAGTATATTAGATGACTGAATAAAAAAAATGTATAGCAAAAGGGATGTTCTAATTAAAAAAAATGAGTTTGTATGTCTACAGGAGATGCCTTAAGTAGTACGATTAATAAACACAAGAGTTTGAAAATATAGTATTTACGTATGTTTAAAAATTCCAAAAAAATATTCAATTCTATTGAATAATTACATTAATGATAAAAAAAGGTGCTCACTCCCCTAAAAAAAAAAAAGGGGGAGTAAGCATGCTTTGTGAATCACCCTGTAAATAATATTACGGTGATTACGTCTATAATTTTAGTCAGTACTTGACTCTTAAGACGCCCTGGGCGACCATTCTTCCCGTGCTCCTAACCAAACATACGTCATTGGTTGGACATGTAACGTTCTCCATCCAGGACTACCGGATTAAAAGGACTCGCCGGGAGACGAGCCACCAGAAGCACGATCATACACTCACCGCTTGGTTCCAGAGATATGAATAGATAATGAGTAATGACTAATGACTAACATTGGGACGCTCAGCTCCCTAACAGCGCGAACACTGATGACCGTGTCCCAGATAATTGTAGGTTGACACCATCCGTAAGGCCGGTGGCCTTACCGAAGACCGCAATCCTGCATAGAGGACCTCCCAACAGGACCGTGGGTAATTTTCACTGTGCCGTCCGCGAGGACCTATATTCATCAATCAGCTCAAATCTTAATAATTATGGACTGTAATAATTTGTCACTTATACTCCCAATACCCGCACTTTCTGCGATTTATATAATTATATACCTATATTTTACATAATATTATGTAAAATATTCATAACAATCATAACCAATAAAAAAAAAACATATACAGTTTTTACCTTCATTAGGCAAAGTATTGTAGTAAACTCACTTTTCACTCAGCACCCAACTTCTCAAAAATAGTTTATTATCGCACAATATTCTCAAGATTTTAGACTTTTTTTCGTAGGTATTGGATGATATTATAATATATTATTATATTAAATATAGGTATTAATATGAAATTTTAACAGGATGTTGTAATTTGTAATTTTCATGTCGATGCAATAAGCATAGAACATATTATTTTGTCTTGTATATCTGAATGAAGACAACGAAATAAATAAATAAACCAGCCTACAGGGATTAATGAACACCTAACAAGCCGCGATGTCTGAATAATAAAAAGTTTGCAGTTTCATTGTGTTTGTTTGTTCGATTTTTTTTTTGGAAAATCGAAATAAATAACAACTACTCTGCTCGCGATTATATAATTTGTTAGTAAAACGCGGGTACACAATGTGTCTTATTCGTTGACTTTTATGCGCGCATACATGCATTCCCCTCCTGCAACGTCTTGGCATTTTTATCTTAAATATATTTTTCAGCATACGTGGTCTTGATTTATAAAATAATTTATCGCATTATATTCTTTTGTCTTTCAGCTGTTTAAACAATACAATTTATTCGCACACAAAAGGTTGGTACAATGTTTAATCTTCATGCTTTCTATAGACATTGTTTTGCCATATTCTCGTTGTTATTATTATTATTATTATTGTTTTTTTTTCGCTTGTAATAAACGATCAACAGTTAACCTTTTGACTTTATATAGAACGAGATGTTTAAGGTCTTTATTGCACTTGACACTAGCTGACAGTTTTGTTTATATCATTCTTTAACGACGTGATTTTTTGCACCATCGAAACTTTTTACGCCTAACTGTTGTTAATTAAACGGACACATTTGTACGCGTCCCGTGAACCGAAACCGCACACGCCGCCGCCAGTCGTCCCACGTTCTCTCGGCAGCAGTGTTCCATTCGTATTCATTTTCAGTAGCACGTATTTTACAAATTATAATTTGTTTAAAAAACTGCTAGCAAGAATAGACGTGAAAGCAAAGAGAGAGAGAGAGAGGGAAAGACAGAGAGGGAAAAAAGGGTATAGCGGCTGAAAACGTTCGTGTTGCCCCACTTGTCAACCTTTTACAATGTTATGAATTGAGATAGATATTTACAATTGCTTTTTTGTTTTATTTTTATTATTTTTTTCCCCCACAAAAGAAAAATAAAAGTCAAAAAGGTTCCGAATACAAATCCTACAATATAGTAGCACGTGTAATCATAATTATAATATATAATCGTACACCATATCATTATTGTTGTTCTTTATACATACGAATATTACTCGTCGACTTATTATTAATGCCATATTATATCAGCTAATGTTAAGCATTTTTTTTGGTCTTCTAAACAAAATAGTCTAACTAAAAGAAATTATTTGTCATTAAATAGCAGCTTTATTACACGGTTGTTGTGTAATTATAACAGCCATAATATTAAGTAGGCACCTACCTACCTACCTTGGCTGTGCTCGCAAATTGACGATAAATAAATCATGTAACGTCAAGAGTGCATTTTATTTGTAAGTAACTATATAGTTATTCTTAATATATATTAAATATTTATCTTCTCAAGTCTTAGAATATTTTATTATATTTATCTAAACAAATAAATAAATTGAAAATTTTATATGTTTAATATAACCACATTAAGTTGCAGAGAGCACTATTCACATGCCATTTACTTGGATTTATTTAAATCTCATATAATATACAATAAAAGAAATTTATGATAGTAGGTTATAATATTGCTTATAAAAAAAATAATACTATGCATTTTTATAAATTTATCTAGATTGAGAACACAAAAGCTATTTTTCACGTGCAGTTTTCATCACGTAAAGAGTTATCTAATCAAATTAAATCACCAGTTGCCATTTTAAAATTATTGCCGATTTATTCTTGGATTGATTTATGTCTGTAAAAATGTTTAACATTCATGGATTGAAGTTAAAACGTAATAGTTATAATATAATATTATTATACATTATTTCACTGAACATTTTGAATTGAATGCATGTTCTCATGAATGTATGTGCTCTCCAAGTTAATGTTATCACAATAAAAACATTTTTAATGCATAATATACGTTAACTATAGTATTTATCTGGTTACATAAATATGAGCGATTTTTGGTTCAGAAAAAAATTTCAAACATGGTAATTTTATTTTAATTATCAAGCAAGTGTGTGTGTGCATACTATGCATAGCTATTAACAATACTTTATAGAAAGACAATTGTTGCGTTTTAACTTTACGACCAATTTATTTTACCCACATAGTTATTGCGGTTGTATAATATAATTATTAACGATGCAAATCATATAGTTGCTGAATGATTCAAATGGTTCGTATATTGTGGAACATGACGGTATTAATAAAATAATAATTTATACTAGTAATTTTCATATTAAATACCAAATACTTAGTGGACTTGCTCTGGGAATAAGTCGCATAGTACCTAATCAGCCTAGAATACCGGCAGTGCTAGTTAATGATTTCCCCATGGACACCCTGAGGGGTGAATGTGGTACTAGAAATCCGGAAACTGCCTAAGGTGTATGTGACCTCGTTCCGATCCCGAGGAGACCGTTAGGTAATAAAGTATTATGTGCATGGATATTTTTAAAAAAAGTTAGAATATTCCTGCCACACATGTTTTTAAAATTGATCAACATAATATTGGTTTATTGAAAAAACAATAAAGTAAATACCTACTAAAATAATCACTCTATCAATTGTAAATAATATTCATATGTAAATGTTTACTTTTATAGTTAAGAAATAATAAATTATTTGTATTGATTCGATTTGTGGACAAATATTGCATTTAGTTAGAACTTAAGACTTGTGTTTAGTGTTTTAATTTGCACCATGAAACATGATCTTTGTTTTATATGATTTATTTTTATTTTTCTGAGTTTGAGGTATTTAGATAAAACAAAAATTCATAATTAAATTTAAATTATACACAGTGTAAATCTAGATTTTCTAATATTTTATTTTGTTCTAATTAAACACTAGTAATCTCGAAAAATGTAAAATTTCAAAATAAAGTTTTATATAAAAAAAATTCTAAATTATTATTTATTTAAATTTAAAATTAGATATATATTTAATTAATTTCTGATGATTATTATGAAAACTAAAAATTTATTATTAAAAAAACTGTGATTAAGTTGTTAAAACAAAAACTTTACTCTTACTTACCTATTATTATTTTTAAAAAAAACATACAAAACTAACATTTCCGCATTATTTAAGTATACACTATAGTCCAATTCAAATCGAAATCTTAATGCAGCAAACTTTTCTCGGCCTTACAATAATTAGCAATGATTATTGAAACTATCACTAAAAAAATTTCGGGTAGCTGATAAGCTATTTTACATTTTTACAGACATTATAAAGGAGTCTTGATCAAATAACGTAACATTAAAAAAAAAGTATAAAGTAGTACAAAGTACATTGTACACAATGATTTAAGTACAAAAGGTTTCCTATCTTGTCTCAATAATTCGAGTGTGTTAATACGATTTAGTTCTAAAAAGACTGACAGTACGGATGTAGCGTGATTCAGAATTTCACGATTTTATTGTTTGAACAAAGTTTAAAAGAACGTAGAAACGCCGACAAATAAACGGCTTCCGGTTACGATCGATATGAACGACAACGAGAGGCTGATCATAATATTATCGTGTGTGGTGGCATTATAGTCACCGTATGCAATAGAGTGCGATTGATCGTTTGCTGATTGCGTAAACCAATAGAATTACGTTAGACGTAGGAAATAACGTTCTGATTGGTTGCCTTTGAAACACCTTTGCAACCCTTGTGACAACATCTGAAACAATACGTCACGCCCCTAATGTAATAAAACCGATTGTTACATTGTATAGGTAATGTGAATTGGGAAAATTCAGAACAAACAAAATAGTTATTTCCTGTTCCGGATAGGACGACAGTTATTTTAGGTACCTACATTTTTGGTGTCTAATCTTTGAGGTTTTAGGTTTCTATAACAATTCATACAAATTAATATGCATTACATAATATTATAGTAATTGGCAAATATATTATTATTACATATTATTTTACGACATTGTGTATGCCCGATGTAACAGTTGACGTACCTTATTCACTAAAGCGATTAATATTAGTCAGAAATTAATCATGTAAATAATAAAACGTGCAAGTAAACATTCAAATTACTGTGAAAAAACGCGATACCTAGTTGACGATTAACACTATACTAAATTGTATTTTATTTGAGATTAATTTAATTAGGATATCAGACGTTATATTATAGGTAATATGCCATGTATTTAATTCGATTCATAAATCAAGTATCTTAGTATTTGTTATATACCCCATCTTTTAAAACACTTGAATTTTTTCAATGCTTCACTCTACTTGAAAATTTTTAATTTTTTTGCAATGTACTCCCTTAATTAGTATTATAAGAGCAGCATGACGTTTCAATAAAAATTTGAAATTTGCAACTTTGTAAACATGTAACATAGATACAAACGTGTATTTGAATATAGATAATATTATAATATTAAATAATAATATTATATTAAAAGTACATACATATTAAACGTATATTTCAAGTTTACGATTTTTAGTTTATATTAGTTTTTTGTAAAATGTGCTTAATGATAATAAATAAATGTATTGACACATTTTAAAAATAATAAATGACAATTATGAATTTTAGTAGGCCTAAAAAACCAAATTAGCGGCAGATTTTGACTGAGCCATCAAATGGCTTGAAAAAACCCTTGTGACAGTGTGAAGGCTCGCTTATACCCTCCAACCCACTGAAGGAGGAACGAACTTGGTAACCACAGTTAAACGTAGACGCCGTTTGTTATGGTACCGGGTGAAGAATTCGTCCAGGCCTCAGGACATGTATCGCTTCGCACAATATACGATTGGATCTGCATCGGAACAATTTCCAACTTTCACGCATACGCCAGGACTTGATAATATTTTGACATTAATGATTTCTATATCTATCAGAGCTGAGAACGCCACTATTTTTGGTCCGATATTTCCCGTGGAATTATTGATGTAGAAAATACATTATGTTAACTAATTGGAAAGTCAGTAGGTAGCTATAGTCTAAAATATAACACCTACAGATATTCTGGTGTAATTATTTTAACGTGACATAATATGACTAATATCTTATATTTTACCATGGTCTAAACATTAAGTTTGAGTTTTTTAAAGATTCTTAATAAGAAATTCGTAGAGTTATTTATATATAATATGGAGAAAAAACTATTTTGAAATCTGTTGAACTTTGAACAGCAACTTGTAACTTAAAAAATACCTCATAATAATATTGTAAAGTTGTATAAATTTCACACTTTCATAAGTCATAAGTAATGCTACCTAATCTAATATAGATAATAAAGAACACACTACTCGTTGAAATTGTGCATAATTTTTTTATTTGTTTTACAATACTGTCCAATTATCCACCATGAACTGTTATTTGTGCAAGTCAATTTTATAGGCCATTTTTATTTATAGCTCTAATTTAGTTCCAAACATCATGGATCAATAAATCTAATTATTGTGTATAGCACTTCAAGGTGGATATATTGAACAATATTATACTAATACAAATAGAATTCCAAGTACGTATTAAAAAGAATAAAAAGAATAAAAAAGTCTTACTTCTAAAAATATAAACATGAGTTCAGCAGAGGAATATATTAACTGAAGATAAATTTGATCCTACATATTTAAAGTTTTGAAAATATGGACCAATGATCATGGTTTGTTATTAGTACATTATGTATGTTATTTTGGATATTAGTGTATGTATCATGTGACAATGTTTATTAGGTAACGAATAATATTGTGTAATTATTATTTTACTATTATTATTATTACTTATAAATTCAAAAATTAAAATATAATTATGATAAGAATTGGTGTTTTGCTAAATTTTGGAGCATGCGGATTAAATATTTAAATACTGGGAGTTGTCCCAACGCAGATCCAACGTCATAATATTATAGCCCATAGCCACAAATAAGGATAATAAATTAGATTGCAAACTATTGTACATTGACAAGCACGGGGACGTCGCTTTTCCGCTATATAGGTTGTGGCTTGTGGGATATGGTATTTTATCAATTTGTATCGTTGTGATAATAAACAGGCTTAGATATTATCATGAACTCAGAACTAATTCTGTTGTAGTAATATTGTTAAAATTACTTTTAAAGTATATTTTATTGCCTCAAACCTATCAAAAAAATTTGTTTCTCAAGTATCTCAATAACATTGAAATAACAATTTTACTGTTATATAAACTATATAATACGAGTACATAATATTAATCAACCTTAGATGTACAACAAAATATATATCTACAAGTTGTGATTGTGATTGTATATCAGTGTCTTAAAAACATTTATTTGTTTCTAGAAGCAAGTTTGAATAATATAGGTGTGTTTGAACCATTATAATTGTTTTTAATTCATATTTTTAAAATTAATAATTACTTTTAATAATAATTAGAAATACCCTTAACGTATTTTTAAATTAGATCGACGATTTTTAAAACACTTTCAAATAGTTGAAGACGTCCTCGATTTTTACATTTATCAAGTTCAGTTAAATAGATTTAAATTTTTTTGCTAATAAGTATGGTCATTTTAGTTAATCGATATATCAAATAATGCTTTTATATAATTGGGATACTGCAAAACCGGGTTGAGTTTTTTTTTAACTATATAACCAGAAATATATAGTACAATACGCCATTATCATAAATAGTTTTGATAAACGAATCATTGCTTAGATGGTCTACAAGTAATTTAATGGTTGATTCTTCTTCATCGTCTTGTTCTATATAATAATATGGTCTTTTATACTTCGATTTAACTGAGAAAAGAGAATCTTCTTGATGAGTGAACAAATTACAATTCCCATTTGTTAGAGTAATTTAAAGTACGTATGTAATAAAATACTTTTTATGGCACTAGAAAATTATAAGCAATTTAGGTTGTTATTGGATTCAAATCGAACTCGCATATGTCCGAAGAACAATTCCAATTGCATCTTGGCTGAATTTTTAAGTTAAGATTTTCGATGATTCACCATTAGATTTTTTGATGTATTTATGGTTGATTTTATTGATGTAATAAGTTCAATGATACTTGTTTTTCTCTGGATTTTCCACAGAGGCACTTCAAAAACGATTTTAAGTATGTCGGTATAAAATTACATTATGTGACTGTTTTCATTATATATTAATTAAGTACTATATTTTTTATACGAAAAGGTTGATTGAATATCTGTGTCCGCTGCAGCAGAGATTATAATATTGTTTATAGTGTGAGCCAAACGTGGGACAAATAATAACTACATATAATAAGATGGTTACTGAAAATCGTATTGATTTAGGTATATAAATAAATGTTTTTGTTATGTTATTCAATTGGTTTTTATATTTTTATATTTCATTATCAAATATCAATAATTAACGTTAGCACGGTACTGTAAAATCAATTTATGCGGCTTGTTAAAATTGTTGTGACTATGATGTAAAAGTATTTTCGTTTTTTTTTTTATAACTGGTGTAAAAAAATTTCGTGAGGAACTATGTATTGAAACTTCAAGTATTTTTACTAAAGAACAAACAACATTATCTAAATAAATTTAAAAAATACTTACATCTTTTTAGGTACGTATTTGGTGTGTTACAAAGTCACAAACACCAAAGATACACTAGAGCTATTTTATATTTGTTGTTATTTTTTAAAAACAAAGAGACTGCAGGTTAGTGGCCTATAATAAACAACGCCACGTAATCGTAATATTGTCGTTAAAATGCATTGAAAATAAATTACATTCACAGTAATATGATATATAGGTGGAACTTGGCTTTAATTGTTGCGGTTGGGGGGGGGGGGGAAGGCAAAAATTAATCACAATTTACTGAGTCATTTAAATTGATAAGTTTTGCCCATTCATTTGTTTCTGGGAAGAGACATGCCACCCTAATGATCATCAAAAATACCGTCTATGTTATGACATATCTGAGTGGATATTTATTAATACTATTATAAACTCGTAAGTACGTTTATAGAACCAATGCAGCATTTAAAATACATTTTAAGTTTTTAATTATTTTTACAGGAACCACTGCACTTAAAGTTGATCATGATTTTTATATATTTTAAAATTAATACGTTTTAAATTAAATAGGTTGGAGGTATTCTTAAGGTTTAATAACTTTATTTTTAAATTGTCTATTTCTTTATCAATAAACTCAATAGTATGTCCATTCTTATTTTTTCGCTCCAGGTGGCTGGGTCTGTAGGTGTCATTCCTTTAATGCTCTAATCCTATAATGCTCGTATATGTTGATGACATAATGAACAATACAAACATTACGTGAAAAAATATGACTGATTATCTAATCGGAATGATATCAATAAACTGATATAAAATAGTGGTCGATTCGAAATTGGCGTTTTTTATGGTATACGCCCTAAATAAGATGTCTGCAGCAGTCTTTTTTGTTGATTTTAGTATTAATTAATTACGAATTGTCTTGCCGTTTGTTCGTTTCCGTTATGGGACGGTTTGAATTTTTTGTTGAACATGTGTTTATATTACGATAACTATACAAATAAAACTTCTTGAATGCTGCGGGTCACAATAATTATAATAAAAAAAGTAGAAATAAAAAACTTCACTGACTGTTATTATCGTTATTAGTTTTATTTATAGAATATGGCATGTACCACTTAGTATACACGCATTCCAAGTATTTGTTTAAGTTAAGACTTGATTTCTTTAAACATCTATTTGGTGAAAAATAATTAAATTAATAAATGAATGAATAAATATGAACAATCATTTTTTTTTTACAATGAATTCATATCATAAAATTGGTAATTAAAAAAAAAATAATAAATCTTAATCGGCATGAAGATCGGTTAAAACGTTAGGATAGTTTCTATAGAATAAATGTGACATGTGGTAAGTTTTAAATCAAAGAATATATATACAGTAATCAAGAATATAACATACATAGTGTTATACAGAGTATAACATAAAACTAACGATAGGCTAAATTATTTTGATTTTACCCTACTATTTTTACTATGTATTTTAAGCCATTAGAGTGATATGAAATTTTTGGGACACACTATACAGAGTGATTTTTTAAGCATGCTCGATCCCCCTCCACTTTTTTCTTTAATACTACATGTATTAAAATTCCGGTATTTAGAATTTTGATGTAAACCTACCTGCCAAAGACCTAATTTTAAAATGTCTGATATTTTTTGAATTACTTAATGAGTGTCCTGTGGCGATACAAACTTCTATTTTTCAAATAAGAACCCCTTCTTCTTTTTTACTGCAGATTATATATTACCTTAGTATACAAAGTTATATAACTTAACATTTATTCTCTTGAATTTTGATTAAGACACGTCAAAATTCTCAAAAAAAATATCTGATTAATACTTAAAAATTAGAAAGGTGTGTTCCTACACGAAAAAGTAATTTCATATTGACACAGGTCCAAAGTACTCTAAAAAATCTTAAGGGTTCAAAAGTATGGTATTTGAGTGTATTTAAAAATTCCAAAAATGACAATTTGAATATATGCATAATTTAAGCATAACAATAGGGTTATCATTCTTATAAAGAAACCCTCCTTATTATATTTGATATGTTATTTGTATTCTACACGAAATTACAATACTGAAGCACAGAAAAATAAATTGACAAAAAAAATGAGTAGGTAAAAGAATATAACAAAATAAAATTCTAAATTCTTATATATATATTTTAAATTAATTCGTTGTGTGTTGCACGTAGGTCAAATAATATGCATTTTTAATAACTTATTTTTGTATATTATACTTCACAATAAATTATTTTCAGCACTTAGTAAAAGAAAAAAAAATGTTTAAGTATAGTTGAATTTTTCATTTGTTACTATCCAGTTATAATTGATTTAAGACAATTGTGCTTAAGCCTATATTGCATTCGCGTTTCTTGTTTCAGTAATATTTTATATGTATTTAAAACTGTATATAAGTTGCGTACTTTAAAAATGTTTTTGAAACTGAATACGTTTATGAAATAATGAATAAAACCGTTGCACACAGTAAAAACACTTTTATAGTTTATATTTAATGTTATTTGACTGATTAAGTATTACTGTGTCGTTTCACTTTTGTAAGGAGATGGTTTCTTTTCAGTTTTCACTCTTAAACGACGACAATCGTAAAGGTCAAATAAAAACATCAATTAGGAAGAATATACGAGCCAAGGAAATGTTATTATTGCAGAATATCTCTTTAATAATAATAATAACATAGTATAATATAATATGTACTTATATAATATATATAGCTAATTTATGTAAACAGTGATATACGTAGTTTTGTATATATTTTTAAGAAGACGTCATAAACATCAACGATGCATTAAAATGTAAAACATATTACTTCAAAAGTTTAACAATAAATATCAACTTATGATCTTAAGTAAAAAAAGTATAACATACCATAATATCTAAACATATGGTAGTCATCAATAGCGTATAGGCTTAAAGGGGTCAATATTATCATCAATAGCGTATAGGCTTAAAGGGGTCAATATTATCTTAATATAAGTTATTATAAGTTACGTTATATAATATTATAATAATATCGTTACCCATTCCTGTATGGTTTACATTTTCTTGATCAAAAACATAGTTTTTAGAAAGTATTTCTAACAAGACTCTAGATAGTTATGAACAAATTATTCCAACTCTGCATTCGATCCGACCGTTTTTTTTACATAATATTTATTGTTCGTCTATTATTAGATTCTCGATCTCATAAAAGTTTTTAGAAGTGTTATTACAAGACTGACAATTACAGTAAACACGTGTTTTCCGTGTATTATTGATTACACAATGTTTCTTAAGTGCTCTTCTCTTCTAGTATACTACCTAAATTAGATTTATTTTAGTAAACTATAATAATATACTATATTATACGGTCGAGACCCTGAATTATAATATTCTTTCCACTAATACTGTAATTGTCATATCCGATTGTTAATGCTTTCTTATTTTTTATTCAAAAGTGTTTGGTAATAGTATATATTAAAACTAGTAAATATTTAAAAAAATTTTAATCGAATTCTCTGAATAACGTCTTTTATCTTCCTTTGCGTGTACCTATCGTCCCACGACGGGGTTACGATATGGTGATTATTGTTAAACGATTATACCCATAGTTACCGGAGATATATATACCTATAAACCTATTACCCTCTAGTGCCCTCTACGCATGTTTTATTCGAATTACGCCGTCAAGTGTTAAAAAAAAGTGAAAACGGGGAAAAAACCACCGCGTAGGTGATTCTTTTCCGCATATTATTGTTATTATTGCTATATTATACGATATCAACCGTGTACCAGTAGTGGCGGTGGTGGAATATCGAAACGGTCTATAAATAAATCTTGACTCAGCAATAGGAATAGCGTCATAAATCAAGTGTCCATCGAGTAAGTAGTGCCCGGCCAGCGGCAGCGGATCTGCAGCGACTTGTATATATTGTATGGCGCGGGGGTGCACCGCACGAGTCATCATCACGAGTGAGGGTGTGGGTCTCGAAGGGTGAAGGGTGATGAACGAGGGGGTGGCGAAGAAAAGAGGTCACGGGTGGAGGGGTATATTCGATGTCAAATGTACTTTTATTACCACCGTGCGTGCTGTGTGCAGTGTATAAGGATGCTCTGCCGTATATACATATATGACATGGTAGTCTCTCTTTTTATTCTTCGCCCCCTCCCCTCGCCATATAGCCACCCCAAGGCCGATTCCGGGGCCGACGGTAAAACGCGTCAGCTGTTTTATCCGCAGACGCACGTCCGCTTAGCACACAATTCTCCACGCTGCCGATGCATTTTTACGCGGAGCTCGCGTGCTATTGTTTTAAAAAAAAAAAATCCCGTCGGCGCGGACCGTTTGTTATTTCGCGCACGCCGCGGTGCCACTGGCTTGAAATCTAATATTATTATTATTATTATTACACGCTTGTACGACATAATATAATAATACTATTATACTATGTATGTGTATATTATATATATATGTATACTATACTTACCTATCGCGTACACGTGTATTGTGTTTCAGCACAATACATATAGTGGGCACTCTGGTTCGCTCGCGCTTACACGGTGATTTTTTTCCGACGTTATATACCACTACTCATTTTCCCCGTCGAATATTGTGTTTGTGTTCTTTTTATGTGGGGGTGATTGTGTGAATGTAACGTGTATATATAGAGTTTGAAGTACCCACCAAACTACCTACTCGTTCTTTTGATTTTCTATCACGGCAGTGCTGATTTTTAAGGGTTTCCATTTTTTTTCTAACCAGTATACTACACTATAACTCACACCCAGCGCCGGATGTTTAGTCTGAATACGTCAATCATACATCATTTTCATAACTTGGAAGCTTGTAGTATTGTGTAATAATATTATACAAATAATATTATGGATAATATACATTATAAAAATTGACCTGATTTTTTTTTAATTTTTTAATTTTTAAGTTACACAATCTCACTTTCGACTTAAAGTATTTTCTTCTCGATCACGTAGTCTGTGCATGTGCTGAAGGTTCCTCGAATCTGATCTTAAACTTACAATGTTTAACGTCATTTAAATATTTAAGTTTTTGTGATTAGTGACCCCAATATCGTCTTAAAATAACATTTCCGTCGTGATTAATTATAGCCTAATAGGCACACACGAGATACGCCAAGCTATTGTTAATTTTTAATTTGTATAATTAATAATTATACAATATAACTGTTATAATATATTTTTTGAATTCAAGCGCAATACTGCTACTAATTTTTCCGAACGGATTTAATGTTTGTCTTATTTGTATATATAGTACAAGGCATGTATGTTGGTGTGTAAGTGTATAAAGTCTAACGCACCCACCAAACTACTAGGTCTTAAGATTTTCATGCTGGTTCGGATTTTAAATGGTTTCAGTTTTATTTTTTTTCCAACGGAAACTCACACTCAGTGTTGTATACATGTGTCATTTGCATAACTCGAAAACTTGTTACTGTAATACACACCGTGGTTGAAATTTAATGTCGGACGTAAACATCGGACGATGTTATTATTTTTAAATGTATGGAATATGACGTAAACGTTAACCTCTTAAAAAATGAAACTAGTTTTTTCAATTAATGCGTTTATGTCCTTTTTTTAGCTCAAATGTTAAGTTTTTGTGACTAGAGACCAAACAATTTTCAACATTGTTCTAAAATAACATTTCTGTCGTGATTATTAGCCTATTATTAGTTATAAATAAGGGATGGTTAATTTTGAACTTTTTCGAATTAATTTTGTTTTACCTAATAATATGTTATATTAATTATTGTATTTAATCACAATATGTAGTGGGCACTTTGGTAAAGGCTCGAATGGTTAAAATCTGAACGACAAAAATAATTCATGAATAAAGTGTAGATGGAATATTATTTATAAGTTATAAAATCAACATTATATTATATTATGCATTATATAATAATATGTACAGTATATTTAGGTACATTATGGACATTGGACACACACATAATATTACATATCATTCATTATTTTTTCCCATTTCTAAACGAAATATCTTATGCAAAATCAAAGTTTTAATATTATTTTTCTATTAAATGTTCTTGCACGTACAATCAACGAAACGGTTATATATTTTCATTGATTTGTGTGTTTTTATAACTCAGAAAAATCCTGCAACTTGGCACTCCTTCATATTTACCTTTTATTTAATTTAATTATAAAGCAATGTTTGTTTTCTTCCTTTGCTCTTTAAAAATTTCACTATTCAGTATTCATAATTAACGTACCGTTTACAGCAATTTACAATTATCACGGTACCTACCTTATTATTTAAAATAAAAAGTTTCCCCGAAAAAATAAAATAAATATTAGAATATATATCATAACTAAACCAGGGTATATTATTGTTTATTGAGCATAAAAAACAGTGTAAATGGTATATAATTTTATTTCATTGTTAATACTCCTAATTGTATTTATTTATTTTAGAATTAAAATCTATTGAAATAAGTCTTTGGTAATTATTGATTTAATGGGTTTCATGGCGTGCCCATTAGTTATTTTAAACTTTAGACTACTTAAGATACTTAATAGTTTTCTTTAATTGAAAACTTAAAAATTAAATTAGAGGTGACAGGAACCAAGGTTTCTGTCTATATAGAATAATATCAATTAACAACACTGCATAGTTAACTAAAATTATCAAGTTTATTAGTGAGCTAACGATCAACATAAATTCGTTCAGACCGGTCTTATTATAATATAGGTACTTAATACTTACCCTATTATGTTTTATACTAGCAACAGTTAAGTTATGCCATTAGCGAGTTAGTTGTAGTTGTGTTGAGAGGATACTGTTGTGCTGATTTGGCAGTTAAGTTTTCTGGGATTTTTATATTATTTGGTGTCAAAAAAACATTTTATGATATTTTTTTGTATTATGTGATGTACCCGCTTAAGGCGAAAAGCGTTGCAGACTTGAAGTTCTCTCATAACTTGAATTATGTGTGAAGCGATGACTGCAGTATCGGTTTTAAATATACTTGTTTATATCTCTCATCAAGTTTTTGGGCAGGAAAAAGCACCAATCTTCCACTCTGATATTGGTTTCTGGTTGCAAATTGGACATAGTTGGTAGGTACTATATGGAATCAAAAGTAAAAGATTGTAAGTAATTTTCAAAATAGGTAAATATAGGAAAACAAACGAAAAATCGGAATATTACAAAACTAATTTTGAATTTTTTATTACAATACAAAAATAAATAACCACAGTGATGGAAATGTTCACCAAATATCGTTATTATATTGTTCAGGATATAATTTACAAAATATTATATTGGTTTTTTGAGCTATTTTAGACATTTTAAATGTTTAAATATTTTTAGTTTTAAAACTATAGGTCTCTCCTAAAAGGATTACATTTTTTTTTTAGTAATTTAAGTTCGAATTATGACAAAGTTGGTCAAAGTCACGGAAATTTGGAATTTAATTTATAGTTAAAATGTATACAATATTTAGTTTTAATACCTAATACATAGACATCACAATTTATAAATACGAGATTTCTCATACCAGGCTGTTCTTATTGAAATTTAATATGCAAAATAATTTTTTGTAGACTTTTGAAGTTAAATTTTTAACGAAATTGATATTTAAATAAAAAATTACGATTTTAGTAACATTGTTATAATTAAAAAACATTAATCGTAACAGGTACTTAAAACTTTTTGCCATAACGTATTGCAGTAACGTCATGGAATTTAGGATTAGAGCTTCTTTATAATTTAATACTTTTTAATAACAACCCCTTTCAACAACAATAATCATTAAAAATAAGCAAAATCTTTAAACAATAAAATTTAAAACTTAATACAATCATTACAAACAAATTAACAGCTTTCATCTAATCGTTTGCTCGGGCGCTCGGCTTGATTTGCACACGACCGCCACTGAGAGCGGTACGTAACACACCGTCAAGTCTGACGTCTCCGAGTAAAACCAACGCAACATCAACAAACAACAGTCAACCATCCGATTTTCTGCGTCGGACTGCATCCGAAACAAATATGGATGGTCAGATGACAACAATGTGCCCTTGACGGGCGACCAATACCTTCTTAATAAAACCGCGACAACGCAATCGTCGTAATACGATTGGTATACACACTCTGCACATGCTCCCACCGTGTAACCCATATATTATGACTATTCTACCACAGTAATTTTTATTATAAACCCAGCGTTACACTTCATCCCCCTTTTTTTCCGTTAAAGCAGTAATTCAAAATCTAATTTTTGGTATTTTTAAATTAACTTAGTGGCCAATTTTCAAATTTGGCGTCAGTGTAGCTAGATTTGTGAAATAATTCGACCCAGATGGGTAACCATATTCCGTAAGCAGCTTGGTATATTTTAATGTGGTTTAAAATTACTCTTCAAACTTTTCTGACATTTCTAAAAAAATCTTTAAGATTTTCGTCAAATTTAATTGAGTAGGTAGTTATTCAGTAGGTACCGATATAGGCTAGTAGCTACAATATACATTTTGTTTTAAGATATGGTTATTTTTATTCAAGGCTATAAGCCTATCAATTTGATACATATGCTTGTTACCTGATCTGCACGAGTAACCAATGGAAATCATTTATAAAAAAAAAAAGTTTCAATTTCCACCATGAATCTCAATATCCACGTTTGACCACTTCCGAAAATCTTTTCTTATTGCACATCTATAGAGCATTAGAGGAACCATTATTTCAAATTTCAGGGGTTCGTACGTTTTGTAGTTATTGAGATATACCGATGAATGAATGAGCCAGTAAGAGAGTAGTGAGTGGTATTTAGATTTTATATAATATATGATATATATAAATATAGGTGTATAATAGACGTGATTAATATAACACAGCTTCTCTCTTTTCCCAATTTTAAAAATCAAATTTTTATAAAAATAATGCCCACATTCTTAAGAAAAATGTTTATTTCATTAAAAAAGATTATGTGCCCGGTACCCAACTCGTAGGTAGGACCATCGGTTCAAGATACGTATATACAATTAATATTATACCTATAGTTATTTCTAAAAGCTAATAAAAAAAAACCTTTATACCTCAAATTATTTATTATTTTATTATATAAACTCTAACTGTGGCTACAGAGGTATCTAAACTGAACAATTTAATATTATTTAAGATTAAAAAGATTGTATTATTTTATCCAAATTCATCTCCCAATCTTTCAAATATTCTTTATAAAACATACGAAATAAAAATTCTTATTATTATGATTGAAAAACACAATTGTGTGATATAATATATATTACATATACATACATGTGCTGGCCTTGTCTGTCCTAAAATGTGTAAATTATCACATATGGTCTAATTTGTTTATCTCAAGAAACTAATGTTTTATTATATTTTATTATGCGTATATAGTACGTAAATAGTCGTGCCAAGGCGGGAGTTAAATGGGGAAGTGCACTAGGACAGAAAAGTTGTAACATTTTAAAGGGTGGAAAATATTTATATACATATGTTTAAAAGGGTGCCGAATATTATTGCCCTGGGGCGCCAATGAAAGTTAGCACGACACTGAGTACATAATATATTTTCTTTGTATTTGCTAAAACCATTATTTCATTATTATCTATTTTATATTTTGTAAAATTATGTGCCAACATTGTTATGTTTAACCCACAAACATAATTTATTATTTGATATGATATTATCATTCAATATATTAAATTAACATAGTTACCATTAACTTAACTCTTAGTATTTTAATCTCAAAGTGTCACTTAATTCTGTAAGTTTGTTTTTAATATTACTACTATTTTTTTTAATATAATTATTATTAATTTAGTGCTATGTATAAATGATTTCAATAGCGCAACACATAATGAATCCTTTGCAAGCGGGTACAGAGTAGAACCCGAGTTAGGCCAAAAAGTTACAACGTATTTTATTATTTTTTATAAACAATTAAATATTCAAAGTATTTAGATTAATTTTAAGCTATTTTTTATCACAATCATATTCAAATAAGACACTATAATAAGTTATGGTATAAATATAAATATAGTATGATATAATATTATAATTATTATACTATAACATTTGTGTTATTTATGGCAAAAATTAGTTTATAACCTTCTAAATTAACAGAAAAATAAATTAAATATAGAAATATAAATCTCTATGTATAAAAATGGAGCCAAAAACATATAACAATTCATTAATTGAGAACAGCTAGGCCGATTTGGCTCAATTTTTTTTAATTGTTCGTAATTGCCAGGAGAAGGTTTTTATGAAAACAATTTTTGGAAAATCCCAAGTTTTTTTACCGTGAAAAATATTATTCGATAATATTGGATATATTATCGATTATATCGATCTAAATATCATTGAGTGTTTCATAATTACCATGGAAACCAAAAAAAAAAAATAGAAAAAAAGAGGGGTACTTGAATGGTTTGGATTCACAATTTATTGGGCCGGGTAGGCTCAACCCGGGGATGTGCTCAAACAGGGATTTTGAGATTTACGATGGACATTTTTGTTTTTAAATTGTTGCTATTGGTTATAAGATAAATAATTAGTAGAAATTAGTATTTTATATTCCTATTGATTGCCAAAGGTTAATCAGGCATATCAGGTACAAGCATGTATTAAATCGAATTTTGGCACATACACCGCTCATCGGCATTGTCCGCGATCCAACGTAGTCGGATTGCCTACCAAAGTGGCTGAGTTGTACTTACTGCAGCACAAAATAAGTTTAACAATCACAATTTTTGTAATAGTTGTCATATATATGCGGGCAACAAAGTGCGCGGGATCAGCTAGGTATATATTAATAAATATCCTTAGAATTTTTAAGTTAGAAATAAAGATCAACGTTTCCGCTTAGAATCGTTTTTCTTATGCAATGATTTATGGTTGAATTCAAATTTAACACATCCATTCTGTGACCATTCTGGACCATTCTGGACCTACAGTAACCTACTCAATGATGAAGTACATTCGAATGTTACAGCTGACTGACTTTTTTTTTGGGAAAACAACCTTATATGGGAAAATTCTAATTTAATTGGTTTTATTTTATTTGTGATCTATCATTAGTTTACTGTTTAATTCGACATCATGGACAATATTAATTGTTGAATTTATGTATATTAGTTATATAATAAACTTTAATCATTGCTATGAGTATTGATTCCACAAAAATATAAAATAGAATTAATATAAAATATTAATTTAAATATACTTATTTTGGTTTTATTTTAAATATTTATTTATATTATTGTATGATATTGTGTATATTTTTTTTTGGAATATCTCATTTATAGCTTATAGATGTCATATTTTAACTGTATGTATATTTTTTACTACGATGATTAAATAATAAGCTTATTAGAATACGATAATTATTAAACATCATACCTATTAATTATTATTTATTATTATAATAATATCATATCTCTTGTTAGTTATAAATTAATTTAGATGGTTATTTTAAATTTGAATAATAAATTGTAAAGTATTTTTGTAGTCCCGAAACCCTTAACATTTTTTTTTTTATTATTGATTTTGAAATTGTACAATTTCTGCTTCGACTGCTATCGTCATTAGCATATTAAAAATTATTATTAATTTATTGAAGTCAATTAAAATATTTTAAAACTGTTGAGTGATAATTATTATACAAATCATATCTTAGTACTTTTAGTTATAACACTATAATAATATAATTAAATACAAATTAATTTCTAACGATGTTATCAATATAATTTCTTGATCAATAAGGTAAGTCATGTACCAGGTAATGACTTACAAATTTGTGTGTAGCTAAATCTAACAGTTATAGTGCATGTGGCTGTCTAATTTAAAGATGATTAGAGTTGACCGACTAATATGAATAGTGAATATATACATACATTTTCGTTAGGGTGACGTATTGTGGTTGATATTTGATAATAGTAGGTAAATACCTACAGAATGATAGCAAATATTTGAAAATAGTATTATAATAATTATATAATCATGACAAGACGTCATTCGTTATAATAATAATATGTAGTTCGATTGAAGTTTTAATACATGATGTCATGAATATTCGCAAAAAATCAAAAATTTGTTTGCACTGAGTGAATTTAAATCTTAAATTTTACTTGTGCAATAAAATGTAAACTATTTTTATATTTGTTTTACTTAAATGTAAATTGAAATGATGATACATTTAAGTTGATAGAAAATAGAACTAAAAAAATATTTTTTTTTTGTAGTTTGAAAGTATGGTATTGACGTTTAGAAATACGTATAATATACATATAATATTATTATATTCACATTATTAATTGATTTTTGGAGAAATTAAAAATACACGTGATGCAATTGAAATGGACACCATTTGGTTAGAATGATAGGTAAAATACTTTAGGTATCATAATAATATACTTGTGTACAGTTTGTCCACTACACACAATATGTTAAGTGGGTACTTGTTTTAAAATAAGAAATATTACAAATCCATTCCAAAATTATTAACGTCTTATCTTAGGCTGTTGTAGTCGTATTTATCTAATTCATTGACCCATTTTACAAACAACTTATTTATTCTGCATAGAATTTTTTTTTACTATCCGTTGACTACTTGCTCAAGTTTTGAATATTATAGGTGAAAATTGGGTTTTTCGAAATCGTTATGTTGGTAAAAACAAGTTTTAATCAAATTGATCTATACTCCATGAAAGAAGGAACTTATTGTTTCTCGCATACAACTCACCATCAGAGACAATTCAGTGGCCTTATTGTGAGGTATAACGGCACATCGAGGGGAGTGGCCACACGTGTAAACTGACCGCAGTCGACAACTATTGTCGACAATGAGCGTATCTCCCAATTACAAATTCCGAAGGCGCGGCCTGCTCTACTACCGCAATATGCGAGACGATGCCTACAAGTAGGGGTTCTTGCGCCTTGTGGTTCTACAAGGGCCAACGGCCCAACCTTCCGGGAAGCTTATGAACATGACCAACATTTACAGTTCATTAAAAACTCTGGTTTGTCGAAACAACACGGTCGTCGACACTATATCTGACTCCGGTGTAGGTATTCGTGTTTTTTACGAAAATAATGTTTGCACAACAAATTTATGCTGACTAAAATGTTCTGAGTACCCAAAAATGGTCTTAAAAGTTTAAAAATCATAAAATTATGGATAAAAACTAAACAATTATTTAGTACGCTAACTAAAATATATTTTCCACTTAAACTACATTTTAAAACATCAGAAAAAAATTTCACTGCATCAATACTCAGCCCAGAGCGGTTCATTGGTACGAAGACAGAGCCCAAGTCCTGGAAAAAAAAAAAAAAAAAAAAAAAATTAGAAAAATGTTTTACATCATATTAATATCCTTAATTTGCTGCTTGGAGATATCGGATAGATATTGTTTAAATTTGTGGCTATGATTTTTATACTTTGATTAAAACTTTATATAAAAGTTTACCTACATAATTTTATCCGTTTCTACCGAAAAATGGATAGTTCTTCTGAAGTTAGCTAATTAGTAATAAATTAATGTGAATTGTAAAACAAATATATTTCTTGAAAACAATTATTTTCGTAAGGCCCTATTGATCATTAATATAAATATATGAACCAAGAAAATATTAAAACGATGGAAATTAAATATTATTATAGTATATATACCAATAATTATATTATTATACATGCCGTTTACGATTTTATAATAGTCACTTAATATTGTTTCGTCTCGCGTAGAAACATAATATTGCTGAAAGATCATTAGGATATTTAAAGTACTTATAATAATAATATATTGTATCAGGGTCGGAAGAATCGGTATGTATAAAAGTGGTGGTTCCCATAACTGCTACTGGCTAGGTTAATTAAACAAAAAAGGGACTGGAATGTTCAGTACTTATATAGTATATATCATAAAGTTGGCGTGCCGGGCATCCGTATAATAAGTCATGTTGTCGTTAACAGGTTTTTCGAGTTGTGAAAACTTTTGTTGCCGAGTGTAAAACTTGTCCAATTTATTTTCAGCTCGGTATTGTACTGGTAAAATTCCGATTCCGGGACGTTAATTTCGCAGCATTGCGAATAATAAAGAAACCACAGTCAGCGCGGCGACGAGGTGCTGCGTTCGAGAGGGTCAAAAATGAACTATATTCTAACTAGGTGTGCGGGGTAGGTACCTCCTACATATTATTATAACATAACTCGAACACAGGCAGCAAAGTGTTAAAGTGTTGGGCACCGTCGTCGGGTCACCGGTGCGAGAGGGTCTTTAGAAATCTTAGAATGCCGAGAATACAGATACTATATACACACTATATACAGCGATGATATGAGATATATTGTAAATAACGCCACTGCAGTAACAATACTAATAGATAACATTATAAATCGCATCGAAATGTTTCTATTAGAAAATAGTTGACATAACATCATGTTATTTTATTGATCTCGTATTACGAATGTACATTGTACCTATATAATTATTAATTGTATGCTATGGTTTTAATCGAGAAAACGATAATTGCAGCTTCTGAACGTTAAGTTCGATGTACGTTCTGTACAACGATTTTATTGCAATTCATTTCATATTAATATTATATATTTTCAATAATAATAAACAAGAAAAACGGTTTCAGAACTATATTTAAACTAAAATTCTGGAACTACAATTTAATAATTATAATTTCCATACCAGGAAAAAATTGTAGGTAGTAGGTATAGGTACGCATAAAATGTTTAATGATGTTCCGCTATATTTCAAACAGTGTGAAATATGGAATTACTCGGTATTAAAAAAAAAAAAAATACAAAATTAATAAACCACGCTGATGAATAATATTCAGCGCAATATTAAAATGCACGAATAGAGACAAACTGACGCAGCCTTTCGGACGCTTGTAATAGTAATAATAATAATTATATTTATGGGGCTTGGTGTGCTCGGTGGTTTTGGCCTCAGTCACTAACGTGTTCTGAAATCAAGCATCGGCCGACGTCACTAGTTCCCGGATGGGTTTCCTACAAGTGTTCCTCAACCAACCATCATAACCACTTACATAAATGCTAATAGCCATACTTGCCGATGCTTAAGATCAATAATAAAAAAAAAAAATGTTACAACTATTATTGGTATTTGATAATATTAGTAGAATGTGTAATAAAAATTAAATAATTCTTATCTGTGATATATTTTTTTTTTGATTTACACGCCTTGAATGCGTTTTGCAGTTTCTACTAAGACTCTCCAACGATCACTGTCAACGACCTCCTCCTTTACCGCTGTTTGATCCGTTCTTTTTAGATCATTCTTTACACGGTCCATCCACCACTGGCGCGGTCTTCCACGCGGTCTCTTCACAGATTATTAGTTAAAACTTTATTGATCAGATTCTGCTTCGCCCTCCAAACATGTCCAGCACATTCTAATCTTTTGGATATTAGAAAACTTTGAATGTTTGGTTTGTTGAACAGTCTTTCTATGTCTATGTTTTTCCTGCGCTCATACTCCCCATTATCCGGGTTTCGTATAGGTCCATATATTCTCAGAATCTTTTTCTCGAACCTCAACAGTTTTCCTTCGTCACCTTTTGTTGTTGACCATGTCTCACTTCCATACACGATGACTGGATTATCTGTGATATTATGATACTAAAATAAAATTACTTTTAGCTATATTCCCCTTAAAAAAAAATAGTGTTTCACTGGTCACTATTATATGTAAATAATATTTTGAATTAGGTATTATGATTTATGATGGTGAAAATTCACTGATTAAAGTAAAATATTATGTCGAATATAATGTTGAGTGGATTATATAATATGTAAAATATGTTCTTTCTTTCCAACAATTTAATTTTACAAAAATTGTATTTTTTTAAGATCACACTATTAGTATGGTCGAATGTCGTGTGTTAAAATAAAAGTGTAAGAATTATCAACTGTTCAAAAAATATATGTTCGAATAGGTAATCAATAAACTATTTTAAATCATTATTTTACATTTTAATAAATAGTTAGTTAGTAATTTAATAATTAGTATTTTAATAATTAGTTTTACCAAATTGTATATAATATTTTCTTATTGTTATTTACTTTTACCTATATTTGTTAAATTAAAAAGGTAGGTGTTATAAAAAAATAAAAAATATTATTAAAACTTTAAAGTATAATCACCACTTCTTGTAGGAAACCGGCTATGAAACGCAGTACACACTAAGTGATTTGTAAATTCTAAAAATGAGGTTTTTAATAATATTATGTTGATTATTTTGCTTCTTTGTTTTTTTTAATTCTCTGCACAATACTTCTTTGTATAATTCGTCCAATATTATTTTTTGTTTCATTTCGAATTTCTGGACCTTTGATAGCAGCTTAATAATATAAGCTTCTAGCTGTTTTTATATTAATCTATAATGAATTACTTATAAACTACTTATAGACTATATTATATGCATTTCTATATTATTATTACCCAATCTATTAAGGCGAGTCCATATCAAGATTCGGTAAAATTAACTATCAACAGCAAATAAGCTTTAACGCGAGTTATTACTAACCATAGTTAAAACTGGAAGGGGATGTAGTTCTTGCTGCTTATTAGTTATTACGTCCGGAAAGTCACTTGTATGATTTTCTAGTTTCTACTAATGTCTAATATAATATTTATTTTCTATAAATATTCCAATAAAATATGCTGTTTGTCCTTTCGTTCCACAAATAAGAATTTAATTTTTGCTCAACTTTCGTGAATCTAATTATTAGACAAATTATCATTAGGTTACATTGATCAAAATACATGATATTTATCATTAAATTACACATTTGTATTTACGTATTATGATATTGATTTTTACCAAATTGGTCATTAACATTTATTCCATGAAAGGTAAACGGTGACGTGCTTAATTGAGTTGAATATAATTTGTGTATTTTATAATTACTTTTTGAATGTGTTGACATTTATTTTCAATTTTTAGCAAAATGGGAAAAATAAACAAAATGTGCACGAACAGAAAAACTACTATTTTGATTGCAACTTTTTTGAAATGAGTTATTATTTTGAATTTTTCATTGTTTATAAATTAATATTATGATTGGAAGGAAATTTACTTTGAGGTTCTCTAAGAACATATTTTTGTTATAATAATTTTTGGTTGAATGTTTCATTATTTCAAGTTGAAGGTAGGGTAATTATAAAAAGAGTATGTAAGTATGTAATGATGTCGGTATATACCATAATTATAATTTTTCTCAAAATGGCATGAAGGGAAATTACGGCGTTTCTTCTTAGGACGGCAGTATTATAGTAGTTTTTGCATTTAGTAGGTCACTATAATGGATGTAGTGTTAAATTTGAATTCAATGACAAATCATTGCATACGAAAAACGATTTTGAATGGAGACGGTCTTTCAGCCTATAGTTTTACTAAGTATATTTCATTATATATGTATCATGATAAATATTAGATAGTTACAAAATATAATTTAAAGCAAATGTTTAACTGTCCAAATTATCCTTATAATATGATATTAGACCCATATTCTATAATTTATAAAATAATGTATTGCTGTATATTATTTTGTTTGAAAAAAAAAGTAATTGACCTGCTACAAAACTCATTGCATTTTTTTTGTTGTCCTGGTGATATTCACTGTTTGTATAATAATGTTAACACTACTTTTCATTTTATGAACGTTTGTATTTCGTATCGACCATTCGCTTATTAATAATTATAAATAATTATAATTTACTCTACCATGGCATATCCTGGACGAGAAATGGGAAATGGCTTAGACGGAGGAGATAATACGAGAATGAATTTGATAATTGCTGCGGCCATGGAGCTTGTCGACGATGTGTTGGATCAGGCTCGTATGGTTTTGGAGTTGAGCGATCACTCGATGCAACGTACTGTGGAAAATGGCTTGGTCGAAAGAGATAGCGCAATCATTGATGAATCATTAGAAATTTCACCTAGAAGATTGATTAATGGGATGTCTGATGACGTTGTATATTCGGATGTGGAACTGAGTCAGTATCATTCGTCTGAATCTGTGATTTCAGACCACAATCTTGACTACGACAATACTGATGGCAACCTGCACCTGCCACCTTCAGCTGCGGTTCAGTTTGATTCCGCTAGGGAACTTGTAGCAACGAGCACTAGGTATTTTCATGGAGATCGGCCGTCCCTGAACACGGGAGTGGCAAGTAGCGCTAGCGCAGATCAGGTCAACGGGACAGGCATAAACTTTCACGAGAATCGTCAGCCAATCGAACTTCCACCGATATCATCGCTCTGTATCGGACTCCAGGTACCTGCGGAGTCCCCGACTTCGTCAGACAACGAGGAGAAAACGTGGGTATCCGACCTGAAGCAGATGTGGCCGTCGGAATTGCAACCAAATTATTCATCAAACGAGAGGGAATTGTGGCCATCTGCGGACGAGGAGGAGACGATGGTCGTCTTACCTGGTATCAATGAGGCTGGTAATGACACGGAGGAAGTGGTTCCGGAGCCGACTCCTAAAAAACGTAGGTCGTTCTGGTCGGCCCTTGGGAGGCGTATTCTGAGTGCAGGCAGAAAGTTGTGTTGCTGCGGCGGTGGCAGTCATCGTGTGCGGCGGTCTAACGACATACCGTTGGAATGAAAATGTTGACCACTGCTCGTGACGCGTTAACATGTATAATTGTTGTCCGCCTCGTCAAAGTTTAAGGTCTTATCACCATTGTTACTTATCATAAACCTGCAGTTGTAAATAATTATTACTTTTGATACAATATTATGTTTTGTGTATCACAGACACTACTTTTTCTAATACTGGTAATATAATAAAAAACAATATGATTGTAAAAAAACAATGGTTTATTTAGGTAATTTTAATTATAAAATTGTTTGTAAGTCTTAGCTATTTAAAAAAATTTCATAATAAGTACTTAAATATGCACATAAAAATTATTGTGTATTTACTATCCTTAATTTTTTTTTGTTAATTTCACTAATAACAACTTATTGTGAACTTTGATTACATTTTCTGACAATCGAGGCTTTTTAAGAGTATAAGTTCTAGAAAAAAAATTGAAAATGTCAAACGTCTATAAATAACTCAAAAGAGTCAAAATATTTTGAAATTATACCAAGCTTGGTTAGGTTTTTTCTACTATAAAACTGTATTCCGTCGATTATTAAAAAAAAAGTTTTCATTATTAAATCATAACATTCATTTCTCCGTTCGGAATCTAATACCATACGGACGATTAATGTCTATTTCAACTTAAGTTTTTTATTAAATATTATAAAACAAATGTGTTGGTTGTATATTATTGTCTCTTTAAACAAACTCAGTAAAAAATATCCTTTACATTTATACACAATAATTACACACAAACATAAACAATTGTTATTATTATCTGTTTTTGTGTCAAAACGGCGATCACACGTCCATTTGTATACCAGACCGCCAAATATTATATTATAGCCATTCGTTCTTATGTATGCCTCTTGGTACATATACAATATATACCACGGTTCGACTTGGAGGTTTAATTAATATTAAAATAGTATAAGTAAATTTGTAAACTACTCTACAAACGTTTTCGTCCAAAACTTCATTCAAACGAAATCCCTATGGCTTTACAAGTATAATATTTTCATCTCACTTGCATAAGAGAACTCCACTTAAAAGCTCAGTCGTTAGTGTGAGAGACAATTTACTAACAACGAATTGATGCGATTCTGCGAAAAATGAAAAGTTATTTATCCAATTTAAGTAAGAAGCTTTGTATACATTATGTTTTCTTCAAAAATTTAAATTATACCATTAGAGTTCGGTATATGTGGTATATAGCCTGTTTTGAAATGAATATTTATCAAATATAATACAACGATCTTGAAACTAATTATTCATTTCTACATTCCGCTGTCTTTGTATTATAGCAGTGTTAAAATTATTTTCATCTCTACACAGCTATATTTATGGTTTGCTATGTGTGTTAGCATTTTCTTCCAAATAATTATTGATAACAATCAAAATCAGCAGAAAATGTCTATCCTGTTTTGTGTCTTATATAAGTAGAAATATTATAGTTTTTATGACGCTATCTCGGTTTTCATATACGGTTTTCACGATTTTTGATCAACATTTGACATTATATTTTACGAGTCTCGCAACGAGACAAAGCGTTTTTATTTATCGATTCATTATTTTTTAAGTCGTTTTAAGTCGTAACTATTCTTATCAATCATTGTTTGATTATTATTATTGTGGTCTGCTTAGCCGTTTAGGTATGAATCTTATACATTATTTTAATGTCCTTTGGGACGTTAAATATATAATTGGTTATCTGCTCTAGTTAGGTAGATGTAGGTAGGTACTTAAACTATCTACTAATAATAATTAATGCTATTTGATTATTACGGTGAATCTTAGAGAGAAGCAAAGATAAAATGCATAATCCAATATCAAAGGATTAATAAATAGGTACCTTTAATATAAAATATGTTTCGGTGTAGAAGACGATTTTCAAACCACTTTTCTAATTAGTAGAAACAATAATCGATTGGAAGGGTTCGTTGTATCCAAAGTCAGTAATCCACGACGGCTGTTATTAAGGTCAAGTTTAATGAAAAACGCATTTCGTAAACACAGTTGTTGTAGGTATAATAATTTATCTTTTCAGGGTAGAAGGGATTTAATATGTTTTTGAACGCGTGTTTTGGACCAAAGCTTAAATTAAACAAGATTTTGGTCGTTATTTCTCCTCTCTTTTCAAGTCCTTGCCTCATACTATCGTCCACTTTAAATTAGATCAGGAACGTCGTTAATCGGATTTAGTGAATTCACGTACTGAAAACTCGCATTAAGTTACATTATGTTCCAACAATATAAATAATAAAACAAGTAAAATGATAACAGTTAAATGATATTTTGGAGAATATATTTAAAGGAATTTATCATTATTTAACAAGTAGGTACCTACTTATATCTTGTATAAATTGTTTAGAGAGCTTATAAATTATTTCAAAATATTATCGTATATCGCTTTATCGTTGAGAGATATTTTTATTTTATTTTTAATGATCTAAGATTTTTACTTCTAACTTTTATGATCCAGTATTAAAATTTACTATAATAAGCAATCTTAAAAGTGGGATTACCTATAATGTATCATAAGTAACGTTTAAATAACATTTTTATTATTATTTTATCAATTTTAAAAGAATAAAATAATATTTTGTTTTTTTATTTAAAAATAGGTGAATAGGGCCAAAAAGTAGGGCAAATATTGGCGATATCAGAGACCAATAAAAACACTTATAAATTCAGCTAAATAGCTCATTATGTTTATTTATTAGGTAAGTGTTTACTCGATTTTGTAATATTTGATTTCAAACAACTCACTGTAAGTAGGTACTATCAAATATGACCATCTAAAGATGTCACTCTTAGTTTGAGTAATATATTAACCAATATAATTTATTTTATAGTCGATTAATGGGAGTGATTCATTATAGGTTATTATAATATGGTCTCGATCTGACTGTTTGTGGGTCTCTTCCAATTTGGATTCACTATTGATCGCATACCGTTACCGTTGAACAAATTACCTAACGTTTTATCAATGTCAAGAACATTGTGCATTGTACATTGGTTTGACGATATATTGAGCATAGAACGAAAAAGAAATCAAATAACATTGTCTGTAAATAAAGCAGTAAGTTATTCAGAAACTCAGAACATATCAAAAATAGTTGTATAATATCGGTGTCTACATAATATATTATAATAAAGAAAATAATGTCAATAGTGACTGCATTTTTATTTTAATAAATTTGAAATATTGAATTTTAGATCCTGAGCGGAGTGAGGAATGTATTGATTTTATAATTTTGAGGGGTTTTTAAATTTTTAAATTATTTTTTTTGTTTTACATTTTAGGACAGTAAGTTAAATATTCAACAGCATATTTTTTGATAGGAAAGTGAATCTGGTTGATACTGTGGTACTTCATTCGTTGGATCATAAAGCTTGACAATTTAATACAAGGCTCCTAATACATTGTTACAATGGCAGTTGAAAAATACTAAAAATATAGCCAAAATTTTATTTGATCTACATCCGTACATCTTTACATTCGTAAAAATCTAAAAAATGTGCCAATTATTTTGAATTAAAAATTCATAAAAATTTTTATTTTTCAATTTAAGATTTGAAAATTTAATACGAGATTCCTCATAAGTTTGTTTACTTTTATCAAAAACAAAAAAAATGTCAAATTAAATTTGTATGGCATTGAAGTTCACATTTTTACAATCACTCAATTTCTTATATAGCGATTATATTATTCAATTTTTTTTTTTCAATACATTTTTCCGTTGTGTCAAAATGCTTGAAAATATAATACAAAGCTCTTACATATTGCTACAATATCAGCTTAAAAATACATAGACAAGATTTTTTTTATAAGCTTTTAAAGTTTAAATTTATCATAACTGAAAATGTACAAATTTTACTATTGTTAAAAATTTAAAAATGTTCAGCTATTATAGCTAAGGATTGGCAATTTAAAACAAGGTTGTACGTAAGAACTTAATCCTGACAAAAATTAACCAAAAAATCTAAAAATTTAACATAAACACTTTTATACTTATTTTAAGTTAAAATTTCGACGAAATGATATATTAAATAACCAAAAATTACAATTTTAGTTATTTTTTTATAGTTTTATAATGTTAATTCAATTTACTAGCTACCGTATTAATAATGAGTAGGTAATAACAATAAAAATATAATATAAAATATCCTAAATTTACTGTATATCAGAGCGACATCCACTTACCCGTTTATTTTTGATCTTTATTCATGCGTATGTTTGCGATAAGTAGTCGAAATAATGATTTGAATTTCAACTTTAGTATCTTTTCTAGTGGAAAAGTGAATTTAGCTGATATTTTTAAGAGATCAAAACTGTTTATTTGGTGTTTATAAAAAAAAAATAACCATAGATACATGACATTCTTATGTATAGTATAATATATTACCATTTTCTATGTAGCTAAATAAAAGTTTTCAAATTATTTTAATTGATTTTAAGTTATTTATAGGCATAAGAACCATTTTATTTATGTTAGTTTTTTAAAATTATTGTACCTATCTAAAAAATTATTTGTCCTGTCGAAAATTGTGAAAAATTATTACAAGGTTCTCATAAGTTGTAAATGGAAATTAAAAAACAAGTTATGAGTAAATTATCCACAATTCGTCGCCATCATGAAAATGTACAAATTATTTTGAGTTGGAAATTCATAAAAGGTGCTCTATTTATATCTAAATTTTGAAAATTTAATAAAAGATTCCTCAAAAGTTGCTCCACCGTTAAAAAAAAGTAAACCGGAATGCCAATTGCGTAAAATAAATTATTCCGATGGATAATCACCTGTTAATTATGACGTATTCTTATCAAACGATATTATTATTTATTATTATTATTATTATTATTATTATTATTTTTTTTTATTTAAAGAATAAGGCTTCAACAGCAAAGGTTATTAGCCTGAAAAAGTTACATATATGTATCTTAAAATTTGGTGTACATTTATGAAATTATAATTTCTTTACAATTGTTATTTACAGATTTTACAATTTTTTAATAATATTGGTAATGTTTAGGAATTTAATGATTTTTGACGTGTTGTGTTCATCGAGTGCTTCTACAACATTGGGTGGCATCTTCAGGTCGGTGCGTATTGAGGTGTACAGTGAGCATTCCTCCTCTATGTGTTTAACGGTTAGTATTTGGTTGCGTATTATAATAGGTAAATTAATGATTGTATTTAATTATTATTGATAACAGATTTAAAATTTAACAATAAAATGTAAATATGTATTAAACATTTTGTAGATATATCAACAATAAAAAAATTGTACAAGTAAGTATTACTAATCCTTGTTGATTATACGTGTTCGGTTTTCAAGTAATGTGATATTCTATATTTCTTATGTGTACACTGTAAAAATAAGGTCTGTTTATCTGTTTGTATTTTTGGTATAGGTTTTAATATTTATAACTTATAAGTCAATAAAGTGTGCGACATGCATATCATGATATATATTCAAATAGTAAAATATACCTATAGTCACTAAAGTGCCTTTTATTTGTACAATGGTTTCATGGTATTTTTAAACTAATTTTCTTTAGTAAATAATACAAATATATGAAAGGATTTTATTCTAATTGCATTATATTTGAGAAGGGATTGAGATACGTAGGATACGTAGAATTCCGTACAGCATATGTGAATATTATATTTATATTATTTTAAGTACATTTTAAAGGTTCTATATGCAAAATATGACGATACTTATTTTAAAATTACAATTTAAGAATATTCATATTTGAAGAATAAATTGATTTACATTAGTCATATTATTTTAACAAATCATGAAAAGTGTATATATCTTCCTGTAAAAATATGCAAATGATTAAATATACTATTATGTATTTTACATCTTGAATAATTAATATTGTTATTTTCATATTCAAATTATGAAAATAGAATTCAACAAAGTAGATAGAATTTTAAATTTGAAAAGCGTATAATTTGGGCGAGGTTAGGTTAGTTTTCACTATCAATCAAAAAGAAACAGTTAGCTTACTTCAAAAATGTATAACGTCAGGGAATTATTCGTTTGTTTAAAAAAACTATAGTGAAAGAACATATTAGTTTACAATTAGTTATTGAATATAATTTCAGAGTAAAACATTTACAATTATTTTAGTTGTTAATTTTAGGCAATTATAGTACACATATTTTTTAGACATAAAGTGAGATTCTCAAATCTTTTTTATGTTTTATTTCTATAAAAAAATGTATTTCACTGAGAACTTTTTAGAAAACTTTTTTTAATCCTTTTATTACTCTGCTTATTAATTATACAATATGCACTAAAAAGAAACAACTAAACCATGTTCACGTTATTTTTACTTAACCCTATATTTTCAGATTTTGTTATCATCAATACAATTTTATGTAAATATTGTGTACATATATACTATATCAACGTGTTTAAAAATCGAATATAATGGTAATTTATTGGAACTACTTATGAAACTATAAGACTATAGACTCATCCTCGTGATTTCAGGAAATATTTTTTTTTTTTTTAAAGTTTGGAAAATCTGTAGTTTTGTCACTCCTATACTCTGATCCGACCATTTTTACTTATTATCAACCAATATTAATATCAACTCATACTGCTAGAATTCTTTGCTGTACCTGGTTGAATTACCTGGTCACTTCTGCGGTCCCTTAGATATGTGTTATAACTAATAAATGTATACATTCTACATATTATTATGAGCTACATCTTATAATATGTATCACTAAATATCTCACCCAATAACCTTAGATTGAAATACGGTTTGAAGTAATAGTTAGGGGTCACAGAAGCACACATTTTGAGAAGATTTAAATTTCTTAATTCCTTTGGTTCACTTACCTACCACTTAAGTTTTTTTGGATAGTAATTCTAATTTTTGTCACCAGATATGGATTTATATTTTTTGTTAAGTCGTTGAGATCCACTAACCATATTTCTAAACATAAAATAGACTGAGATATAGGTATGTTTATAGGTTTTTGTAATTTACAAATAGTTAATTTTTTTAAAATTTTTCCATTTACATAGCACACTTGTATTCAGTTATATTTTACATGGATTTGGAAATTTTTATTATTAAATACATTGTAAATTACTTTGTACCATATAATTTTTATGTAAGTTTGTTTTTTCATCTTACATTTTTAAAATTGTAGTTTTTTTTTGTAAACACTCTTTTATTTGATTTCTCTATGCGTTAGATAAAGCTTCGGAAACAACGAACATTTTATAAGATAAAAAAATTAATTTACATAAAAATTATATTTTACATTTATTTTATAATACATTTTTGAAATCTCTAAAAAAGTCACTAAATACAAGTAAGTAATTCAAACATATATTTGGAAAAATTGAAAAAATCAAATTACCTATTTTTACATTTCTATAACCTGTAAGATTTTATCTCAATTAATTTTAGGTTTAGGAACGTCAATGAATCATAGATCTTGCGTTGAAAAAACTTTTTTCTTTATTTGGTGACAAAAATAAGGGTTGCTATTTAAAAAAAAAATTTAAGTGGTATTGCACATGAGTGATCCAAAAGAGTTGAACATTTGAGATTTCTTTAACATGTGTACTTCTATACACAACAAACTGCATCAAATCGTGTTTAAGTCTAAGGCCATTTGGCTGAGATATTTATTGGTACCTGAATATAAGACAAGAATACAAGATATACTGTATAATTATTAAGATTTTTGAACACGAAGTTCATTATAATCAATAATTTGTGTACATCTGCGTCCTGCATTATTGATTTTTATATTTTAGAATGTTCAAAATTATTAAGTTAATTTTCTATATTATGCTTAAGTAAAGCAAATTTGTCTACGATAATTTTACTGACAACTTTTTATTTTTTAACACAATTTATTTGTTGGGGGATTTTCCTCCAGGTGAACATTTGGTTTATTTAATACACCCATTAAATTTGACGTGAGTGAATTTTAAATCTAGCTTAAACTTTATAAATATACAAGATCAAAAGTTTTACAACATTTTCTATATAAAGAGTGTTAATGTCATGGTTAAAACTTTTCACTGAAAAAATATTGGTATTTAAATATGAAACATTGTTTGCTGGATTTTCGATTATGTTTTGTTTCTTGCATACTTTGAAAATGTACAGTGGATAATACGGTAAGTTACGTAAATATTCATAGTCGTTTTATATAGCACACTTGGGCTTCTGGTAGTTTGGTTCAAAAATGAAATTCTTTGTACTTTTAAAATACATTTATTTTAGTTGAACAATTTTTTGGAATCTAATAAATTAATATACATATTATTATATTGATAATTTATTTTTAGGTTGTTTTTTAAAAATTTAAATGTGGTTAGATTGGTTTTTTTTAATATAAAAGATTTTCTATCAATTTGATAGTAGGTGGATAAGTAGGTGGCTTGTGATTTGTTTAATAATTTCATTAGTAGATTGTAAATAATGATAAACAATATTATTATTATTGTTATTTAGTATTTATGTTTCAAAATTGAATAATGTATTTCGTACAACAATAACAGTATATTATATGGAAATTCTATAACAATATTGGAATTTGCGTTTTAAGATAAACTGCAGGTACATATTGTTTGATATATACTTTGTTTGCATAGTTTAATAGCTCTACCTTATGAAGGAAGATTTCTGTCCTAGTTAGGATTTTCGATACCATCATTCATAGAGTCTCGAACTACTGATAAAAATATAAATCTGCAGGTAGTCTGTAAATACATTCATGTGCGTTGGTGAATACTATGTTTTGTGAGAATATGGGATGGCGGGGAGGGTCAGTAAGGAATTCGATTAATTGTCGTTTGGACCATTGAATAATGTTCGAACAATGCAGGATAGTCCAATATCAAATTGGCATTTTCGCTTCCCAAGAAGTTCTACAGAAGCGAAACGACAAACAACTAGAGTTTTACCCTTTCCCGTGGAATGTCTATGGTTGTGCTTAAATTATTGCAAGTTTCAACCCACTGGGTCTATATACTTGTTTTTTTGTGATCACCAAAGTGGTAAAGTACTTCTGAAAATGTACGAAGTAAATTCGATACAACCTAACTTATTTTCAATGAAAAGTGATTTGTTGTATAAATGTCTTGAACAATATTTTTTCCCTTTTTTGAAGTCCTTACAGTTTATAGTATCTATACTTTGGTTCTAGGCCCTGAATGAAGGTAGAAATGTATTGGTTTTACAATGATGAGTTCCAGAGTGCATAATAGAGATTATATTTATAATTTCTTTTTACAAAGTTTTTAATAAAAATGTAATCATGAAAAACAGAAATAAGTTTTTCATTTACATATACATTTTCATTAAAATTGACTATTTTTATTTAAAGAATTTTTTATAATGGTTAAATAATTTCAGAAAAGATTATACATAATACATTATAAATATTATTTTCATTTTTGATGTTTTTTAGTTTAATACTTCAAACTATAATACCATAGGTTAATTTATTGTATTAAAATGTAACTTATAATATTACGTATAAAATTCAAAACATTTTAAATACATTTTTTTTAAATTAAAAAATAAAATCATTGTATTTTTTTTAAATATAAGGTATTGGACTGGTTTTTTCATATTTGTCGTAATAGAATTAGTATATTGGTCATCATGATTTTTTATTTTAATACAATGTTACCCATCTCATATTTATAAAAATTCTTTATACATTTTGAATATTATATTTATGAGCACTTAAAACTTTAAATACATGCTATACGCTTAATTGTATTGTAAACTGAACTTTAATTCGATTTACAAATATATACCATTTTTAATTCAAAGACTAGTTCGATCCACCAATCGAATGTATATGCACCTCACCAGGCTACTTTTTTAAAGTCATTATTTTTGATACATAAAAATATTTTATAAATTTGGCTCTTGGAGTCAATGGTAAAATTATAGTTATCATAACTTCATTAATCATAATTTCGTGCCTAAATATTATGATAACTAATATTCATTAATTTAGCCAAACAGTTGATAGTTTTATAATATGATATTTTCTACCAATTTATTATGATAATTTAAATGTGTTATTTCTGAGTTGTGAATATGACGTGAAAATTGACTCGAAGAGATATTATTTTATATCATTACTATCAAATACGCAAATATAAATGATTATGTCATTATATGTATGTTTTATTACATGTCTTATCTTAATTAACGATTTTTTTTTTGGGGGGAGGAGGTGTAAATACACTGTAATAATATTAATTTAGTAAATTTGTGTTAATCATATTCAGTGACCTATAATTACGGCGTACCTATAGATTTGATCCTAGGCGATAAGCAGCAGTTCTTGTGATTACAGTGTTTTCTAATTTCATATAATTGCACTCAATAAATATCGTTTTTAAGTGTAGTAAATAATAATTTATGACGTAGGTTTATAGGAAGGTCAAAAACAATCCTTACTGGTATTCCAAGTATATCCAAATCCACCCGGTCACTGATAGATGTGTAGTCTAACTTAAGGGTATTTATAACGCAATTATATTTTAAAAAAATTAACCATACAGAAAAATTTTTTTGTTTTCTAAATAATTAAATATAAGCTTTATAACTAAAAGAGCCAATTTTCACGTCATAATCACAACTCACAAAGTCATAAATAACACATTTAAATTATCATAATAAATTGGTAGAAAATATCATATTATTGGTTTTTGGAATCAATGGAAAATTATAGTTATCATAACTTCATTAATCATAATTTTGTGCCTAAATATTATGATAACTATTATTTATTAATTTAGCTAAACAGTTGATAGTTTTATAATATGATATTTTCTAATACGATTTTATAAATCGAAGCTAAGTTCAGTTTACAATAAAATCAAGTTTATAGTATGTATTTATACATTATGTGCAACTATGATAATTTTTAAATAATGATTGTAAATTCGTTCAGTGTCAAAATACGAAGAATCTTTTAATAGTAGGTATTTTTAAGTGACTAATGGGCGTCTTATCTTCAATCGCCACCAACAATCATTAAACAACGGTGCTAACTAACTGACGATGGAAATGATCATGATTATCCGCTCATGAGGTCTTAAAGACATAATTTTAAAACAAATATGGTGTGGTGAACGCGGAAAGAATATTTTACTTTATGACTAATCAACAAAAATATCACGGTTACGCTCTCTCGACTACTAGAGGTAAATTCCAGTATTCTACTGAGACCATTTAATGTAGTTACACCATGTCGTATACTCGTATCCAACGATAATATTATAATATTATGATTGAGTGAGTGCCTATTTTCATAAGTCATTATCGTTCTTCAATAGTACACTGTTATCACAAGTTACCGGCGATAAAAGAAATTTGCTCAACTTAGCCTCTCAAGTGTTTCCAAATTTTTTTGTAACTCTTTCATTTTTTTTTATAAGATATTTAATTGTTATTAAAAAAACGTTTTTTAACAAGGCCAATATTTTAATAAGCTTTTGGATCTATGCACGGATATAAATAATAAATAATTTACTACTCATATCTGTGAGGATCTATAGATGAACATTTTTTCAATCCCTTTTTAAAAATTAGCTCAAAGGGAATGTCTGAGCAACACCCCAATGGTTTGGCTTGGCATCAATTAATTCATCTCCCCAATTTATAAATTAAAATTGCACCTAGAATATGTGGGTTACAGCAAACAACCAAGTATATGAACATCGAACATGTTTAACGTTTCATCTTGTTTTACTGTGAATATTAAATAAATAATTTATATAAAGAATAATATTATATAAAATAATGTTACATTATAATAATAATGTAAATACTACCTAGCGTTTTTTAATTTATAAAATTACACATTATATTTCCGGTTGAGAATTGGAAATGGACATTAATTTGTTTCTTCGTCCATTTGTATTGTGTCTTTTCATTGTTAGTTAATAAGTTGTTTCTTGTAATTTTATATTTACAATTTAAAATTTTTATTTCATATGTATATGTCAACTCTCTACTCCGTCTCAAGCCTTGGCTTAAAGGAGTAGATATATTTCTTTGTATATTATATAAAGAAAATTTTTTTTAATAAAAAAAATAAAAAATAAAAAATGAATTACATAACAAAAGAAACAAAGTATTTTATGTTAAACAAAAATATATAACAATATATATAGTTCATTATTATTTTACACGCAAACTATATTCTTCTTCTTTACTCTAAACTCTAAAGTATTCAACTTGTAGATAATGTGTAATCACTAATCAACATATTTTTGTTACTTACATACTAAATAATATTATACGAAATACAACACAGTAAATCAGTAATTATCAAGTAAGATTCGGTTCGGTAATTATGCAGTAATCACAAGGCAAAAACCTGGGAATGATACACAGTGTCAATAGAATATGGACGGTGATCACTGGAATAAAAAGTTGGCTGCCTCGATTGTGGTATACATTTGGTAATTGTATTCAGTAGTTTCTCATTTATTAAAATGTGTATTCTGAGGATTATGAAAAAAGGGGGGTTCTCATTTGAAATACAGAAGTCTGTGTAATTTATACATAATATTATAAGGTCTTCGAGTATATTAAAAAAATTTAAAAATCAGAATTTAAATAGTTAAATTATTAAAGGAAAATATTGGAGTGAGCATTTTGGTGAATCATCCTGTAGCATCCTGTACTTCCTGTACCTCCCTGGAGGTAAGCTTGCGAGCGGGTAACCACGATAATAATTTCCGTCATCGGTCAATCAGTCAGAGAAAAACTTGGTGGCTACAATTTTCCCCACGTCCGTCTTGCCGTTCGATTATCGGTCGAAATGTTAACACGTCGTCGTATATACGATTGAGTATTAATAATAGTAATGTGCAGTACGAAAACAATTTAGCAGAACTTGTATTTTCGATCTTGTTAATTTTCAGTCAAACGAAAAGCGTCACCTATTTTCAACAAGCCAATGGTGGAGTGTCAATATAATGACGCATATAATGTCAACTAATTACATTATTTACAGGTTATATAGGTACGACCGTTAGGTTAGTATTATAGAAAAACGTTTGAATTTATTGTACTTATATAATATTAGTATATTAATTTGTAAAATCACAATTAATCGTTGGTATATGACGATTTTTAAATAATTTATTAAGTGTAGATTAATAGATTATTGTAGTATGGTAATACAATTGCGCATTAAATTCGTTTAAATTGTATTATAATATCATACATGTTATAATATTTATCACATATTATATGGTACATACGTTCTTAAATCCAATATGTTTTATTTTACATTTAAATAATAATTACAATCTATACAAGTATCTATACGCACCATAAGTAATATTGGTGAAAAACATAATTTACGTAAGTAGAATTAAAGATAGGTAAGCACCATGCAGTAGTTCCTTCCGACAGGTCAATTGAGCAAGACTAGAGTAAGTTCTTAAGCCTTTTATCAGTCTGTTAAAATTTTGGTTGATAAATATAATATATTAATTACACTTCTGTTAAATTTTAGTAAGTATCTTGTGGCGTATGCAGTATACTTTTAATAAATACATAGTTAAGCATGAAATTGGTACATGCTTAAAAAACATCTATAAGAAGTAAAATCCGTTGGGGTATTGCCCAGACATTCCCTTTGAGCTAATTTTTAAAAAGTTATTGAAAAATTTTCATCTATAGATCCTCACAGATATGAGTAGTAAATTATTTATTATTTATATCCGTGCATAGATCCAAAAGCTTATTAAAATATTGGCCTTGTTAAAAAACGTTTTTTTAATAACAATTAATTATCTTATAAAAAAAAAATGAAAGAGTTACAAAAAAATTTGGAAACACTTGAGAGGCTAAGTTAAGCAAATTTCTTTTATCGCCGGTAACTTGTGATAACAGTGTACTATTGAAGAACGATAATGACTTATGAAAATAGGCACTCACTCAATCATAATATTATATTATCGTTGGATACGAGTATACGACATGGTGTAACTACATTAAATGGTCTCAGTAGAATACTGGAATTTACCTCTAGTAGTCGAGAGAGCGTAACCGTGATATTTTTGTTGATTAGTCATAAAGTAAAATATTCTTTCCGCGTTCACCACACCATATTTGTTTTAAAATTATGTCTTTAAGACCTCATGAGCGGATAATCATGATCATTTCCATCGTCAGTTAGTTAGCACCGTTGTTTAATGATTGTTGGTGGCGATTGAAGATAAGACGCCCATTAGTCACTTAAAAATACCTACTATTAAAAGATTCTTCGTATTTTGACACTGAACGAATTTACAATCATTATTTAAAAATTATCATAGTTGCACATAATGTAGTTTGTATAATATGAGTCCAAATAATTAAATCCAAATTAAAACCCTGATTAAATGATGGTCCTTAAATTCTGTAAAAAATATATCTTAATGGTCTAACCTCTTTACTCAATCGCTCAATGTATTCTTAATTTTAGTATAAACGATTAATACGTTGATATTGAATTATTCTAAGTTCTGATAGAATATTTTCATAATTTATATTTAATAAATGCCATGTTTTTAGTAAAACTGTTAGTTTAATTTAATATATTAATATATACACGGCGATCCGTCTCAATGACGGGGTTCACGTAAAACTTACTGTACAGCTGCAAGTTTCCCAGGTTTTTATTTTATATGTCATGTATGTGCCTACTCTAGAAATACATTTTATACTCGTTGCATGTGTTATATCATATCAAATGCATATATACCCAACAATTAAAAAAATGATAATTGCGCACTATACGTTTATTCGAATGACGGGTAAATAAAAGTGTATTGAAATTAATGTATAACATTATATTATAGTTATTGTATATACTAGCGCACAACCCGACAGTTTCGAATGAAATAATCTCGAATATGTAACACGTTTGACACATACTTAAGAATTTGAAATCCAATGACCGCAAATTGTATGCGTATGAGTATGTGTGTGTGTTGTGTGCATGTATTCATGTTATGCCGAGCGCGGTTGACGTAGGAATAACCGTCCAGTCGGCAGTCGGGTTTAGTAATTAATAACGCGTTGGGAAATTGATAACTTCGCACGGTGTCATTAAGCGTAAGCCGTCTCCTTCACGAAATGTACCGCGGATATTGCCACCACACCACAGCTACAGCCGTTATTCCACGACTGTATATAGGTATTACCTCCACCACTTCTCTCACGCCACTAAAAAAGCCATTTGAATACACACCGTGCAGGTAGGTTGTATATGACGGTTATAAATGCACTCACACTCTCTCTCTCTCTCTCTCACACACACACACACACACACACACACACACACACACACACACACACATACACACAATAAAGCGGGTTGTGCGAGTTTCTCCATATAATATTTGAATGGGAAGGGGTTGGGGGTCAAACAGTGTAACCGAGGATTCCGCAGTCGCAATTTCCATAAGCACGTAGAATCATAATATATGAGATGACCCTTCGCATCATCGTTTATTATCATACGCGTCTGTGTATAGCTCGTTTATAAGCAAGGTGTGAAGGGGTGGCCGCATCGTGCCAATCATATATGTATTTATATTATTACATTTATATTATTATTATAACATGTGGAAAGGTGGTGGGGGGGATAAACTAGGTAGGTACAGACTGACTCGTGCAGTGTATTCGTCGCTTTAGTCGGGTGTAATCTTTGAGTCTCTATACAGAGGCGGGGGACCATGGCATGGGGCCTACGGAACGACAACAACGACGATGATGAGAGCGTGCATAATATTCGTTGGGCTCCTACAGGCGACTAAAACTGGCGTATAATTGAAACTCCAGGGGATATCGGTGTAAAGTTTATAATTACTCTGATCGCCTGCAATATCCTCTTCTGTAAATGCCACACCCGACGGAGCCGGACCCCTAGCGTCGGGGCTTTGGACGCAGCTATTATATTATTATATAGGTGTATACCGGGTACGCTTCGCGGACCTGGCCGTCGCAGCAGTAGTCACGCGATTCAACCTAACTGCATTACCATTTAAATTGGACTCGTCAACGCTATCGGGGATAATCCGTTCTTAATACTTTGAAGAGGAGATAGATAGAGAGGAGAGAAGGGGGAGAGAGTGAGTGAGAAAGAGGTAGAGACAGACATTGGGAATAACGGTCAGACTGTTGGCGACAAGAGGAGTGAGAGGTGTTTGGCGGGCAGAGTTGTGGTGGGGTAACGTTTTTGCGGCCCGGAAGTGCCCACAAAACGGATTTTGCCGCCGGACTTAAGCCTGGTGGAGGGTGGTGGTAACGGTGATGGTTGGCTGTTTCCATTGCACTGGAATGTATAGGTACCTACTCTCACCCTGATCACCCACACAGCAAATATTAAAACTACAATATTTTGCACCTATGGACAAAGCATTATACAAAATCGAACTCGATAGTTATAATACTGTATGAGATATTTTCAATTTTGTTTCATATTAATTTACAAAATTTCTAAATAACTAATAGGACAATTTTTATTTAACTTATTTTACAATATTATTGATTGTTTCTTAGCATAAATTATACCTAATTTAAGTTTGAAATTAATATAATATTATGAATTAGTTTTTATATTTTCAGTTATAAGGTACTTAAAACCAGGTAATTAACACCTTTCAGATTCTGAATGGAGCGATAAATGAATAGATTTTACTATGTTATGTGTTTTATTTTTTTTGTGTTTGAACTCTGAACTGAAGGCTCTTTTTACAGTAGAAAAATTCTTAAATTCATATTATGTTTTGATAGGAAAGTGATTATAGGTAGTACTTGGGATAAAAGTATTATCGGATAAAAAGTAAAAACTCAAAATTCTGAACTTTTGTCAATAATTGGGAAAAACAAAAAATAAAAGGGTGGGTAAGTGGATGTCACTCTGCTGTACAGTAGGTTCCAATATAGGTCACTGTTTAATGGATGGTATTAAATTTGAATTCAATGATATAACATCATTGTATACGAAAAACGATTCTGAGCGGAGACGGCATGTTTTCAAATTTTTTAGTTTTTTTTTCTATTAATATCAATAAAATTTTATTTGTTGGGCCAAAAATAATGAAAATTTAATACAAGGCTCCTGATATATTATTACAATAGCAATTGAAAAATATTAAAAATACATAGGCACACATTTTTTTTATAATCATTTAAAGTTCGAATTTTGACAAAATTTATCAAAATCTCGAAAATTATCAATCATTGTAATTAAACAATTATAAAATGTTCAGTTTTCTTAACTAAGGATTGAAAATTTAAAATAAAGATTCTAATAAATAGTACATACTGTATTCAAAAAATCTAAAAAATATTTAAACACAGTTATTTTTTATAGACATTTTAAGTTCAAATTTGGACGGAATTACATATAAAAATCAACTTTAACGAGTAAAAGTATATATTATAATATTTTCATAGCATCACTGATAATTTTAGGTTAATAATTAAATAATATGAATAATATTAATTCAACTTAGCAGCTACCGTATAATAACAATATCAATATAATTTAAAATATCCTAGACTGACATACCGTCTCCGCTCAGAATCGTTTTTCTTATACAATGATATTATATCATTGAATTCAAATTTAATACCATCCATTATAGTACAGTGATCTACTTGTAGCCTACTGTACAGCGGAGCGACATCCACTTGACCCCCTTTTTCATATTTATATTGATAACAAAAAGGAAAAGTAAATTACAATATTAAAAATTACACTATTTGTTTAAATGAATTTACAATTTAATTTATATTGAAACTATATTTTGTTGATAAGGTTATCTTTGGTGATGAATTCAATGGTTTTTAAAGTATGTTCTTCATTTAGAGCTTCTTTGATGTTGTGTGGGAGGTTGAGAAGAGTGCGGGTTGGTTCGTGTATTGGGCATTCTTCAAAAATGTGTTTTATGGTGATACGGGTTTGGCACATGTTGCATATAGGGGGTTGATCTTTACTGATAAGGAAGGAGTGTGTGAGAAAGGTGTGACCGATTCTGATACGAGTAATGGCAATATTTTGACGTCGGTTGAGGTCCAGAGGTGTAAACCACTGTTTCACAATTATAATTTTTGATCATGAATAAAATGTTAGCTTTCGCGACTGCTATATATTGTTATATAGAATGTATTGATTTATCAAAATTTATAAAATCTTGACTAAAATTTAAAAAAAAAATTTTCTTTAATGTTAAAATATAAAGTGTATATCGAGTTAAGTTTAGTACAGTTTTCTAAAACTATTGACTTATAATTAGTTTAATAATTTTTAAAATGGTTTTTGCAAAGCTATACAAAGGAACGGTATCTATACTACATACTACATAGTACATTTTATATTTGTCATTACCATGTAATAAGTTTTTGATATTGAACTATATTCTATATGGCATGGGTTCCACATAATTATAGTGTGAGCAATTTATTTTATGAACAGCAGTTCAATGAAAATAACTACATGACGTGCCTACACTTATTCAATAGAAAAAGTTGATAGTGATTAAATTTTAATAATCATACGCTTATAGATGTGCTGCAGTATGTGCACGTGGTACGTAAAATGTGAGAAACGGGATGATAAAAATCTATTCTGCAGAAAAAATAATATAAGTATATTATAAATAATACAAATATTGTGTTACGAGTGGTCGAATCTAATGATGTGACATTTATTTAACCATACATTTTATAAAAATCAACGTACTAAAACATTGCCAGATTTTTCAATCATTATAAAAAAATATACTATTATATTTTACACGTTGTTAAGCATATATCATAAGTGGCATTTGATTTTTATACTCATGAAATTATATTAAATTTGATAATATTGAAAGAACGGCGTTATATTTTTTCAATCTTTTTTTTTCACGCGGAATCAAGAATCTGAGGAGGAACTAATCTTGAAATTACTTCAGCTCTGTCCCCTATCGTTTATTGTTGCATAAAACAAATATTACATGTTGTTAAATATACAACAAAAGCATAATAAGGGTGCATTCCGCTGGCTGGCGGACTTTCCTTTGCATATGCTAGTGTATATTATACTATATATATGGCGACCTGGGAGCGGAACTCGAAAGGATTACAATAATAAAAAAAGATTGCTTAAGGTGACAGTTTGATCCGTAGTATCTTTTGTTGGTGATTGTCTCAACATATCTCCAAAAGAACATCCTAGTATCGAGGATGATACCCAGGTACCTGATGTGCTTGCTGAGGGTTATTGGCCCTGAATACTGAGCCGAAGAGGGATATCAGCTCACCTCTCAGTCAGCATGACCACCTGGGTGTTATGGTGGGCCAGCTGTAGCCCTCAACTGGCCATCCGCTTTTCGACAAACTTAGGAGAGGCAAAACCGACCAACGGCGCTGTTGGCACTTGCATCTTCAACAGTTCATAGTATGCGACATTTCAAAGGGCCGGACCGTGGACTTAGTCCCGAGGAACGCCCCACGTGACCGGTTTGGAATCCCTCTGCCACCTACTAGGAGCTACCTATCAGAGAGTCAAGAACAAATTATTAGCACTCGGTTGTTACTTTTTTCCTGATTGTTTCATCAGTCACAGGCAACTGGAAGGAGTTAAAAGCGTTCTTTACTTCGAGGGTTAATTTTGAAACCCATATAACGATTTGAGAACTCTGAGTAATAAGCAGCAGTATAAATATAATAATAATAATATATCAAAATTAATTTAATTGAGTTTAATTTTCACTGTTGAAGTAACGAATAATGATAATATGTACCTTCGTAGACGAGAGGAGTTGGAAATATAATTCTGCATTCATCGAATATTGTATGCATTTGAATGATTGCCATGGACTAGGTATGCAAAGTTTAAAAATAGATTGTATGTTTGAGATATTAAGATAATAATGGGTGGATTTTTCGGTTCTCACTCCTACAATACGCCTCGGCTCTTAGTCTCACGTATCCCCATCGTATATTGTATATTGTATTGATCTGGCATCTTATGTATTAATACTTAAATATCTAGTTTTTTTAAATCATAAAGTAAAATATGTCAATAGATAAACTTTTTTATTAAACAGTCTACATAATATTTTGTTTATCTGTCCGTGTATAAATTTATACATGCAATTAAAATGTGTATTTGTATAATGGATTAGCTCTGGTATATAGCATTTATCATCGATCGTCATGTGATTTTTAAAAATGTATAGGTATCACATCACGGAGCAGGTTTCAAGCATAGGTTAGGTATAGACTCAACTTCGGTTTTCGAAATATTGAGCGATGAAATAGGAATACCCCTGTAGCAAATTCTGTAGTTTGTCCAGTTTTAAAACCATTTTTAAAAAAATTTTCTACGGAACCATTGTTAACTTGACCGTTCTAAAAATCCGTATTTTTTACATAATATTTTACTGTCAATTTTTTCCGGGTAAAAGTGCACCTAAACCGATTTGTTTATGAAATTATTACATTTAATGAATACCGATGATATAGGTATGTAAAACGATGTATACATATAAGTGATTATGTACATCCATCATTGTGAATTTCCTATCTCAGTCCAATAATTTTTGTCTATAAAGCTAGGTACACTTAAGACATAGAATTTCTTTTGAACTGTAGTGATGAACTTAAACCGAAATAAGTACATCAAGCACCATTTTTTGTATTTATTTTTTTTTTCATGGCAATGTCTGGTGATACAGCTATTTGAAATAAGTACAACAGTTTTGATTAATTACTCTTGTCATACAACCGTGATTGATTCTACTGGTTTCTTTATATTTTCTTTTATTTGTATATATAAAAATTATTTACACTTTTTAGTATTTATATATTATCAACAAACAGTCAGTATAGGTACCAATAACACCTTCCTATCAAAAATTACATATGTTATACATTTCTTTGTTTGAGTTATAATTCAGTAGCTGCTATCATATCTCAAGCTTAACAATTAGAAGATCTAATTTAAAATAAGAAATAAAATCCTAAACAAACTGGAAGAATTGTGGATAAAAAAACTGAGTGAGTGCTACTAAATGGGGAGGGACGCCTTAGCTATGATTTACCCGGGTCGATTTTCTCCTCAAGTTCCCCACTGAATGTACCTGCGACCACGTGAAATTTAAAAGTTTTATCATCTATTAAAATGAACAGTTTGATTGGAACATAAAAATTTGCTTTAATAAGCAATTATGCATATACACGGAAAAAATTTTGAATTATATTGTACCAGAAAATATAAAAATAATGCAAACTCTAGTTAAAAAAGTTTACGTATTATGGTTTTGAATTAAGATTTATGGTTTAGTGAATATATATATAATGTATTTTGTAAATATTTTTATTTTCAAATGCCTAAATGCAATGAAAGGAAAATATATGATAGTTTTATAAAAACAAAACGTGGCTTTTCCATGTTCCAAAAAAAAAGAAAAATTCAAGATACAACCATTTTCAATGTCTTCTGTATACTTACCCCCAGGGGTTCTGAAAATACTTGCCATTCTTTTGTCAAATAGTTTGACTAAAAGCCAAAAAAATGTCAACATTTTGTTTGCTCACCAAAAAAATGAACATTGAAAATATTATAGTGTTATGAACGTACTAAATATGTTTTGAAAAATTAACAATGATATTGCAGAAACAACAAAAACAGTAATAATAGATTCGGTAACAATCCACTGGTCAGCATAAATATTAATCACTTTTGTAATAAGTTGCAGGGGTGGTTCTATGGCTCAAATTTCATTCGGTCATGAATATATTTATAAGTAAGTACTAAGCAGAACCTAAAACATTTAATCCTCTGTTTTTTTTTTTTTATTATAGAAAATATATTATGCTAAAATTATGTATTATTATAGATTTTCTTTATTCTTTAAAATAAAATAGTTCGTACTTAATGTTGAATACATGATATAATTTTAAAATCCTTTAAAATAAGTATATTATTAAACTATATTTTATAATTTAAAAAATACAATAACAGTCAGAGTGTATAAATTAGTGATAAATGATAAATGGTAAGTTCGAAAAACGAAATTATTTTAACAAGGTGTGTGAAATAAATGATTAAATAACATATGAACAATTTTTTAATTAGTAATGATAATCTTTTACGTTACCCACCTACTTATCAAAAGAACACAACATTGAACTTTTTTTAACAGTTGAACATTTTTAAGAATTTGGTAGTTGCTGCTCACCCTGCCCATACTACCAACGTTAGAACCATAAATGGTAAGTACTATGTTGTAATGAGTTTGTATTAAAACTTAAAATTATTAAAATTGTATCGATACAGTTATGTAGTTGATAACTGCAATTTCTTATTTATTATGTAATGATATTATAATATAATATATAAATAAAAATTATATTAAGATTAATAAAAAAATATAATCTAAGATAAAGTGATTAATCTATTTATTGTTTAGAGATAAATAATTAATCGAGTTCAATAATAATTTTATGGTAAGAATAAATAATTAATTTAATAATAAGTTTAAAAATAAATCAATTCTGAGCCTTATCAATACGTAGTACATTTATTAATTTATCTATAATCAAAATAAATTACAGATTAGATCATATTGAAGATTCAAAAATATTATTTATTTTGCAAAAGATACTTTACGAAGATATTATAATTATAATATTATGGTGGTAGTTTGGTACTTACATAATAATATAAATAATACGATTTACGTTAGCTTATTAATATCAGTGTAGGGAATTTCTAGATAAGTTTATTTTAAATTAATTATCTTTTAAAGTATCTGGATAATAATCAAGACAATTTATTTAATTGTAATATATAATATTTAGACTTAAATAAAAACACGGGATAACTAATAACGACGGGCTGTATTGAATATGGGGTAGTTTAACATACATATAAATACTCATTATACTGCAGATATAAGCTCTCCTTTACGCACGAAACACATGAAGCATATTAACAATATTCAATACCTCTCCGATCAGACGTTTAGTAAAAAACAACATAATCAATTATAAAGCGGCGCCTTTAAACATCGTATTTTACAAAATCATAAACACATTGTAACTCATACACTTCAAGAACCCTTCGATAACTCTACGATACAAACGTTCGGTCAGAACAATACAATGAATTATCGACCGTACCTTTGTCACGCCGCACAAAATTAAATCATAAACATATCAATATTTTAAGACCACATATTAATCGATGAAATCAGAAGAAGGGACCACACCGAAATCACAGTACGTATATAAGGGCCTCATAGAATCAACTCGACGCCCAGTGTTTTCCTCAAGAAGCCCCGATGCACAACGTCCACGCCAGTATGCACTACGACAATATTTTTGCCATTCAAAGCGAATACGTTCAATACGTTGAATTACTTATATGTATATTGAGGTACCCCAACATTTGGTATGATCGTCTAATTAATCATCTCGCATTATCGTACAAATCAACCTTGTTAATTATTCATTCACTTACCCATTCCGCATTCGCTATTTTTGCAATATAAGGTTATGTGACTATCATCGTATTAAGGCTTATTTATAATACCGTAACGTAATTATAATTATTAATATTATTAGATCTTAAATATATTTATTTATCTAGAATATAAGTATAATATTAAGTGCTCAATTAAATTACATCTGGTTCGCCGTCACTATGTATGATTGTTACGGATGTAGGGACTTTTAGGACCATACGATAATAGTCACAGTCTCGATATACAAAGTCAAGCGATTCATATCCCAATTGCATAATGTCATATAAAGCTCTATGAAAGAACATTAGGTATATAGTATACTGTAGAGACATATAAATCAAAATACATATATTGTCTACGTGATATCGACCGTCGAACACTACCCCGAAGAAGTATAATCTACGTGCAGAATACAATTACATCAATCTATGCACAAGGTTAGTGATAAAATAGAATGTATTATTATAGCACGGACAATACTAATAACACTAGGTAGGTATAATACAGTAGTAGAATAATCTTATGCACACACTCCAGAAGAAAAGAAACAAATTAATAAGTATTTTATATTATAACCTCCACTACGTTAAACCAGTTAACACATACACTTGTATCCATAGTCCCTTTCAGATTAATACATATATAATATATGAACCTACATTGACCCACCGCAAGATGCAACGTCGTGGGTCGGGTCATTGAACAATCCTTTCTCTGAAGGACGCAACCGGTCTTGTCCGCTGTGTCCCTTTCGCCCATCGTAACGAGTCATTGATCCCGCACATATAGAGCATATTTTTACACCCCTGTCTCATAGTGTAGAACTTACTATTCACAGGTCTATCATAAGACCCATAATATCCCTGTACATCCTTTTACTCTATTTTTTTATTTTTATTCTACTACATAATGTTTAGCTTAGATAAAGGATGGGGTTATCTAGATAATTTTTTATTTAATCACTATTATTTTACTAACATGAACTATGATGCACGAGCACCTTAATCGTGTTTTGAATTATAATTATGAATAAAACTAATGTTTATAAAATCTTAATATAATATAAATTATTTATAAAATAAGAAGAATTAAGTTTACAATATTTCTAGTTATTATTCCCATCACCGTGCTTACGCGCGGGCACTATAGTTCAAACTCTACCATGAGCATAATGAAAATATATTAGTTATTAGTTTGTTTACCCATCTATTTTAAAAATAAACCAATATTAAATTCGTAGAGACCATTAGATTTTGGATATTTGTTAAAGAGTATATCAGTAACTATTCATTATTGGTAATTAGTTTAATATGATTTATGAATGCATACATAGGCATTTGACAAGATTTATTTAGCACCAACTTTTCCTTGAGATAATATAAATAAATAATTGTTTTATTTTTTTAAAATTAATTTGTATTAAAATATATGAATTAATATTTATTCATTGTTGTAGGCATTTTATAACGAAGTAGGAGTATAAATATTATATTAATGAAGACTAAAGAGTCAACTAACTACATCATAGTGGTAACTGGTATTGGTATAAATGATTTATATTTTGTATATTATTAAAAAAAATACGGAGATTTAAGGTTCAAATTTAAGGATTAAACTAAAAGGCACAATCCGTTGTTATCATAAATATTATGTGGTTCTGTCATTATATTTGTATAAATCTCACAATACAAATTGTTAAAAAAATTTATTTATCCAGAAAAACATATTGTAATATTTATCTTTATCTAGATAAATTCCATTTATGTTATCTTTTTTTTTATCTGGATAATATTTACTTAAAACTATTTTATCTTATCTATATAATTTTTTAGTTGTTTATTTCCAACACAGTTATAATATAAAATATAATAATACTATTAATTTGATAGTACAAAATGTTAGCTAAAATTATTATGCATAAAACACGATTTATTTAAAATAGATTTTACCTTAGTATAATAGATAATCTATATAATACAATAATAGTATAAATGAAATAACAAAACTGTCACGTCTTTAATGTGAAAACCATCAAGAATGATAAGTTGGGAAATTCGTGCAGCTTCAGTACAACAAACTTGAGTATGATCAATACAAATTCAAATGAGACGTAAATATTACGCTTGAGATGGGGGATTGAATGTTGAGGCAATAAATGAGTTTCATTAACTCGGTATTAATGTGAAATTGGGTTACATTTACCGGAATTGGTAAACATTTTTTTATTTAAACTCCAAATTATTATTACACTACACACAATTGCAATAAAATGTGACAGCTTTTATATTTTTAATACGCATTTAAGTTCATTGTGTAAGTATTCGCCATTGTGTAAGTTTATTATGTGACTCAATGTTAACTTCAAGAATCATGTTTTTAAATAATATTTACAATATTATTCAATGCATAATTTTTACGTTTTTAATACTCACTGAAATACGTGACCTAACCTGATTTTGATAATACTTAGGGTAAGTACCTGATAAAGAAAAAAAATATTACGAGCGTTTGCATGAACAAGACAAATATTGCAACCCGTATAGGAAATATAACTCATTTGGATCGACCTAGTTTTGTATTTTCTAAAAAAAAAAAATCATACAGTGCTAAGTGAATATTATAATGAATACTAAGTCTTGGTAAAAATACAAGATAGGTCCAACAATTTTAATTGTTTCTTTTATTTTCTAAAATGTTTTGAAAAATGGAGATGGCTGGTTTTTTGAACAGGTGCGTGAAGTTAACGAACAAATTCGAGCACTAACTTCTCCTATAAAACCATTATTTAGTGATCAATTAGTGCTATTAAACGGTAGTATTCTCAAAATGAGTGCTTATTACCCATTAAAAAGTTACGTGGGGGCTTACCATGCTTCGCTAACTTCACGTAGCGGGTATACCATCAGCATCTAAATCCTAATTTTAGTGTTCAATTAGTACTATTCAATGGAACCATTTTCCAAATTAGTGTTAAGTTTTCCTCCAAGATATGGAACTTATTTCAATTATTGTTATCATCGATAATAGTTTTATACGAGAAATTGAAAATACTTGTTTATTTTTCTTTTCAGCTGACAGCCAGTAATAAGTAATAACATAAAACGGAAAAATTTAGAATTTAAATACTATGTTAAGTACCTAATTAAGTAATATTGATATTAATGTTACAAAAAAATATATTTTCCGTTGAAACAAAATTGTTTTTCTATAGGTAACTACTATACATATAATACAACATAATATTGCTTATTGCATGACATAAGTATGATAATAAATATGACATTTTTAATGCTTATACAATTTAACTATTCGAATATGTTAAACAATCTGATATATTCTTTCACTTTGAAATTAAAAAAAATGTTTGCCATAATTAGGTTATTTATTATTCTTAAGACTTTGGATTAAATAATTTGTATTTTGTCTATGTACGTCTTTTAACAGTTTCCCACGATAGAAGAAGCACAATAATTATTATAATAGAAGGGAACTAACAATTTGGTTTAAGAAAAAAAGAGCATAGGGAGGTTTTTCTATTTATTTAAGGGTGGTGGTGAAGTTTTAATCTTTAATATACTTGTTGAATTTTTATAGGTGTAGATGATCCCAGCTTATATTTCAGCCTAAAGTTGTACCAATTTTAACTTATGCTTTAAAATTCTGAACAGTCGAATACTATTTATTCAAAATCAGTAAATCAGATATTAAGGAAACTTTAGGTTATATTTTGTCCACAATATAATAAAATTATGGCCTTAATGGTTCATGGCCAATAGGTATTATAAAGCTCAATCATTTTTCGCTACACTGTCATGGTTCCCCGATTGCTTAATAATAAAGGTAAATGTTCTTTTATTTGTTGATGTCCGTCAAAAGTTTTCCAAGTACTTTTGTCTATTGTGTCTAATTGTAAATTAGCGTGTTCCTTCAAAAACCGCAAGAGCTGCGTTTTACGAAAACACCATCGAATATAGATCACCGACTTGTCCTTAGGGAATGTCACTTTCGTAATCACTCGCTGGCAGCCCCTAATCAATTTGTCTTTCAATCTGACCGGAACATACACAGAAAATCATGCCGTCTCTTGAGAACGAAACCACGGGAGCGTTATACCTATATGGCTATATGTTATAATAATTTGTAAAATAACCAACGGTATATATTATTTTATTTATAGTATCTGATTTTGTTACCCGAGCTCAAGTCAAAAACCTTAAAAATATTCTACGTGAAGTAAAATGATGTATACATTTTTATTAATTTATACTGATGAGTGATGGAATCAAATTGCTGTAAACGATAACTGCAACCGGGGAAGTCGCTCTGTTGTATAGTATGTTTCAAGTGTACCTTGCAGTTGTTGCGATCGGTTACTGAAATTATAGTGAAATGGACGTTTTAAATTATTGAACTAAATCATAAACCATTGCATATGAACAATTATTATGAGAGGATACGGCGTGCGCCGTATACATTGATTTTATTTCTATGAATATTTTTTAATTTATATTTATGTATCATTATTAAAGTGGTTTATATTTTTATTAATTATACGGAAGGTATTTTGAACTATTTTTGCCAAAATTATAAAATAAGTCTTATAATATTTAATCGTATTATGTTATTGATATTAACTTATAATTAGTGAATACGCCTTAGAATGGCGCAGTGAATAGGATCGTTGTGTAAATGGTTTAAAATTAGTATAAATATTTTGGAAATTTCATCACGTGTAAAAAATATTCATACACGAACTGGTGAAAGTTTTAATTAAAAATAATAACTGAAATTTTTAGAGGAAAAATCTTTTTTCCCCCATTAAATAGGTACATGTCAAATTTCATTAAAATGTTGAACTTCAAATGTCTTTAAACATATTCCGCAAGTATATTATGTAGTTTCGTCATTAGTAATAACTAATAAGTTATTAGAAACCTCGCATTATCTTGTCCCGTTATTTGACTCAGGAATTAAAATACTATCAACAAATATAGAAAAATTCTATTAATTGGAAAAATTTATAATTTTCAAATGTATATAAATGGCTGAAAATTAATATAAATACTTTTAACATTAAAAATAAATAATAATAATAATTTAAAAAACAATTGAATGTTTCTTATTTCCATGGTTGATAATTTTTGAATTACAACAAAATGACGAAAATAGATCGAGAAAAAATCGGTGTACATAACACGAATATCGAATTCAATAAATATTAAATTTATTTTGCTAAAAAATGTTTTTTTAGACACAATAGTAAAAACGTAAAATTCCAAAACTAATACATTCATCACTTCTATTGGAATCTAAAATTAACTCTGTCAATTTATTACCTACTTCAAATTGCTTGTTAAATAAGTGAAAATCAATTTACATAATTGTATTTACAATAGTTTGGCTAGGACTTAGGAACACAGCTCAATCGATCACGGGATCATAAAACAAATAAATAACAAACCCAAGGAATGTTAAGCTTATAACTTTTTGGTGCAGTTAAAAACAACATTTTTTATAATATAAGTATAATATATTATTATTTTTGTTGTAGTAGCAGCAGTAGAAATAAAAAAATAGTAAGTATACACCTAATTATGTGAACGCATATTTTTAATATAATTTATCATATTAGTGTGTCTTCTTTGTAATAATGTTAAATTAATATATTTTATATATTATGTATATACTTCTTAATATATCTAACATTCAATAATAGTGTTCATTTTTGAACAATCATGTTAAGCGGTGGCCTATACAATTATTCCAAAATAAATAATTTTTTTTTAAATGTAATATGTTAAGTTACTTAAATATTTTTGAACATTGATTAATACAAAATCTGATTTAATAGAGTATTGGTAATTATATTTAAAAAAAAAAATAAAAAATATATCACCCAAGATTTGAACTGAATATTATTTTAATGATAAATTCGAAGAGTTTCTATTTTCTAAGTAATTCTGTAGGTAATTAAATGTGTATTAAATATGTATTTAGATGGGTAAGGAAAAAAAAATATATAAAAATAATAATATTAATACACATTTCAACTCTTCATACACAATTTAAAATGTATTATAAAATATTAATATTTAATTTATGTTGTTGTACAGTAGATAAATACAAAAAAAAATTACAAATACTATTATAGTAAATTTATATTGTTTAAAATGACATAACTCATAAATTAAACTTATTAAATGTCTGTTTTCTTATTCAAGAACTAACAATCCTAAGCCAGAAGCCATGAATATGACAGAAAAAGAAGCCAAAACAAATACTAAATAAGATATTTCGTAAGACGCTATTGTGCATTGCTTCACAAAGCACAAAACAGATTAATTACAATTACTTGTAAGTCAGTTTTTAGCAATGTAACTGTACACTGCTTTTTTGAATAAATGATATCATTACAAATGTATAAACTATTAATAATGTTATACCTATGTTATAAATTAAAAAGTACACCTTGTATACGGTATAATAAAATAATGCATCACATTATATTATAGATGTAATCAACTATATAGGTACTAAAAGTAAAAAAATCTAGTTGAATGTTATTAAAACTTTTTTTTTACATTTTATATTAATAGTTAGAATTTTGTTTAATTATAATTAATAATAATTAATAACTCTTATTATTAGAACAACTCTAGGGCAAACATATATAATACATAAGTATTTGATTATTAGAACATGTATATAGGAATACGAAAAGAAAAGTTTTATAAAAAATAAACATAAGCTGCTTTCCTAAAAATAAATAAAAATATTTATTTAAATCTTAAAAGACTGTCAATTCGGCATAATATCTTAATGTAGTAAGGAATATTTTTAAAGTCCTTATTATATTATTATAACTCTACTACTCTATTACATGAATAACTAAATATAAAATTGATGTAAATAATAAACTAATTACAAAACTCTAAAATAAAATACATGTTTTCTGATAAAGAGTTTGAGATCGAAAAAATAAAAATGCTTAATGTAAAAGTAAAAAATAAATATTCATCGAGAGTACCAATAATAATTAAACAGAAAATATATAGACGATGGGCAACGCTACGGGCGACGCGATAGTGTTGTGTTTTACGAATAATAAATCATAACATATAGCTATAGGTTATTGTTGTATATATTTTATTTTTTTGGCGCGAGCCGTATAATTTCAGAACGCAATGCGATTATATAGGTATTAAGTTTGATGGGGTTTGAAAAAAAATACACAAATCAATAAACTGTTACTGGAAATAATATAGTAGGTGGGTACATTACAATGTTGAACATTCAAGAAGTAAGATTATAAGTTACGGAAGTTTCAGCGAAAAATAATTATTAATTAATCGACGAATCATAAAAAAAATATGTATTATTCAGTCTTCGGTGTGGCATATATTATAATTTTATTATATTAAATATACGATTGCGACGTCGGTACTCACGTTTTTACCGATTGCATAAAGTATTACAGTCGAGTCTTTATAACTCGAATATTTTTTGTGCCCTTTGAAATATTTTGTGTGAGGTATATAACTCGTAAAATATTGAAGTCAAATTTATTTTTATACCCCTTCAGATTTGAGCTACCGAGACTCGAATGCATTATGATATCGCAGATACGAATATGTATAGCGAAAAAACCACTTTCGAAGACCCCACGTGAAAAAAATAATAAATTGGTTGATTCACACCAAGAATGCTCACTCCCTTTTTCTTCATCAACTTAATTATTTAAAACCTGATTTTTCAGAATTTTTAAACATAATTAAGACAATGTTTTCAATTTATTGAGATTATTGTACTAGATTATTGAGTAGTGTCCTGTAGAGGTAAAAATTTCTTTTTTTAAAGCGAGAATCCCTATTTTTTATTGTAAATTACTTACCTGATAATTTTAACGAATCAGAATTAAAAATCGAATATGTAGTTTTTAGTTTTTTAACTTTGTGTTTTCTAAGGATAATAGGTCCATAATAATGTGTTTCGGAGATATTAGGGCTTGGGTGATTTGATCGTGTTGAAAATTTATATAATTCTATCAATATTAATAATTTATAAAAATGGTTCGGAAATGAATACGATATATTACAATATTGCATCTACTTTATAGTTTTGTAAAAATATTTTTAAGGATTATTATCCTTAGTATAAACATTTTAATAAAATTAAAATTTTGAATATGGAAGGTACATCAGAGTTTTAAAAAAATTATCCACTAAATAATTTATAGTAAAAAAGGAAGGTTCTCATTTAAAAACAAAAAATTATATCATCACAGGACACTTAGAAGTACTGTAGTACTTACCTAAAAATCCAAAATTCAAAAATATAGGCTTCTAGTAAATATATTTAAACATTTCAAATATCAGAAATTGAAAATTCGTTTACAAAGGGAAACATTGGGGTGAATGTAATTGATGAATCACTCTGTATATAATAACCAATTAATTCAAAAATAATAAAATATCATCATGAAGTTTGGTGCTGGACATATATTTGAAAACAAAATCAAAACCTGAACGTCAGTAAACGTTACGTCACGTACTTTGTGTTGTAAATATATAATATTTTTAGATGATCTGCTCAAGAAAATAATTCTGTGTGTTATGCACATTTAATTGGCTTAACTGAAACTTATAGCTTCAAATGCTTAATATTTCTTTTAATAGATTTTCTAGATAAATACTTTGGTTTTATGATATTATCGCTATTTATATATGGAATCAACCAAAAACGGTGTTTTTCTCAGAAATTAGAATATTATTGTCATTATCGAGTCATTTCGTGGAAAATGTCGCTTTCTTAGACTTTCGTTTGGGAATGTGTTGTAGCAGTACCAATGCGCCATGTTTTCGAGCTTAATCAAATGTAACCTGGTTACTATATTTTATAAATAAGTCGTTTTCGCGGTTTTGGTAATAATTTGGTATTAGGTAACTGGTAATTTGTAACCATACAAATTAAATGGTTGTGTTGTTTGGTTATTGATAATATACAAAATAAATCTACAGTGCAGTGTTGTACGAGTACACAGTTTACGGTATCGTATACCACGTCGTATATAATATACCTACCTACGTACATGCAATAACCGTGTAGGTACCTGCGCCTGCCGATGACGCGGTAACTCGATATGGACGAAAAATATTTCCTCGCCCGCCGCACTATATAACCGGCCCGGTACCCCGGTATGCACAATCGCTTCCGATTATCGCTCGGGTTTTCTCAGCGTCGTCGTGAAAACGCGACACGGTGCGGCCACCGTTACCTATATCGATACATCGCGCGCGCGTCCCCACGGCCGCCGCGGTACGAGACGGCGCGATTGTTGCGCGCCCGAGGGACGGCAACCGTCCACGAAAATCGAAAGCCGCCGCCGACATCGCCGTCGGGAACTCGGCGACGCAGCGTCAGTTCGCTCGCGTCGGTCACTCCGGTATCGTCGCCTGCGTTCCGCGTTCGCGACACTGCGTAAGCTGCTGCACGCACGCGAGTTTTTACGCGAACATTTCGGCGACCGCGATTTACCGCCGGTTCACCCGCGGGTTTTCGTCCTTATCGTAAGACATTTTTTCCCGTTTCCGAATTTTCTCTCTCGTGTCGTTCGACCAACCGATTTCGCGTCCGTTAATAATATATAATTTTACAACCTGCCTTACACGCGTGTCCCGATGGATAATAACGCGTAGACGAGTGTCGGGCTTCGAGGATAAATAAATATCATTTTGGCCGTGTGCAAATCGTGTATCGAGCGGGGAGTGCAGTGCTGCGGGACACGCATCCCGCCACCCTCCCACGCACCCGGTGTTTGTGCGGTTTTTTCTAACCAAATTTTCTGATAGTGTTTTTTTTTTCCACGTCCAACGAGAACTTGCCGCCAAAACGATGATGCTGTCCTGCGTGCTGATGGTGTTGGTGTACACGGCGGATAAAACAGGTAAGTGCTGACATTCTGCAGTGGTCTTGCACTGGCCTCGTTTACATCGCAATAATTACATCCTGACAATGGACATAACATAATGTTCTATGGATAGTATTATTATAATATACCCACAGCATGCCGCAACAATACCGCTCGTTTTGGGTATGAGTATATAGGTTAGGTTGCCTATGTGTAGGGACCAATGTGATCTATAAATCTATTTTAAATTTATACCTAATCATTTTTGGATGCATAGGAGATTGTCCGCTTTTCGTCGTTGTCATCGTCAGTTTTTTAAACGAGGGGGGGGGGGGGTCCCTTTATTTTTATTTTTTTAATCCCAGTCACGCCAGAACTCAAAATACCAGTCGCCCGCCAGGCGCCAACCGGTTATATACACGAATACACCGTTAGTACAATATAATATTATCATCGTTTCCGTATACTGCATATAGGTATTGCATATTTACATAGTAAATAATAATATTATAGTATTATGGTAATAGTAATTATGGAAGCTTGTAGAATAAACAACATAATACTATGTCTACCAACAATCTATATTATATGCATATTATTATCTGGAAGACAGTAAATTACAATATTTTATTTCGAACGTCAATAATCATTTTTAATAAACGTCAAATATTTATTCGTCGTTTTTTAATGAAACTATTAAGTAAATACTCTAATAATCTGATAGATTTGATTAAAATATTTTTCAAAATGATAATAAATGTACAAGTATGTTTTTGGTGTTACTGGGCCATAATTTTCTGGAATAGTTAGATGTATTATGGACTACTATTATATTATACAAAATTATCACTTATCTGTAAAATAATTTTTTTAAATTATAACTAAATTTACATAATAATAAAAAAATTTAAATAATTATTTGTTTGGATTAAAATGTATGTTAATTGTTATAGCTAAGTTGATTTTTAATCAAATTTATTTTATTTAATTTCATAGTAGCCTAGTGTTAGTGTAGCTATTAATAAGTAATATTACTAAACATAAGCAAATTAATATTTTTGTTTTCATGAAATTTAAAAATGGGTTTTAACGAGAATGAATACTTTTAATGTAATTAATTTATACTGTTAAGAACTGTACTAGGAAACCGTGTTTTTATAAATTTAAGGTAGAATAGTTTAATTTGAACATATTTGCATAGGTAATTAAAAAATTATATTCTTAAATTCGTATCTTCGAGTATACTTTTCAGATAATTATGTTTAAAATTATGTCTAAAATTATGTTATTGTATTTGTTTTGAAAAAATATATTGTAATTTTGGTTATACAACACTATAAAAATATTATATAGAAAGAGACATAAAGTGATTTTTTAAATAGTTAACTATAATAACTTTTTTTTGTCAGGTTTTTTTTAAAAAAATTGTGCTATATAAAAAGTTTAAATTATATTTAAGATTTATACTTGGGGTAGATACAACACAATAGTTTAAAAGTTTCTAGATTTTTTTTTATTATTCAAAACTCCGATTTTCCCACTATATCTACTCAATTGTTTTTATTTGAATTTACAGTTTTATAATTTGCATACCTACATAATATCTAGTCGTATTATACATGATTATAGTGATTTGTATTGTATTGGAAAAGATAAAGTAAATATCCTATAACAATATCTAATTAGGAAAAAGTCTAAAAGTCCAATAAGTGTAACTTATTTGTTGACATGTTGATCAACATGGGCTTTTAGTGAATCCAATGTACAGACAAGGTGGGCTAATCTCTGGAAGTTTGGGATTTCAAAACTTTCATCTACCGCAGCTGTAGGATAAAAGCTTACTAACATACCTATAAAATTAGATGGAGGGATACACTTGTCGACCACACTGTTTTAAGTGCGTCGTTTTTTCAATTTGAATTGTCTGAGTATAGGGCCCAAATGTTCGCTTAAACGCACCTAGTACCGGTAAGAACACACGTTAATTATTTCCATTTGTAAGTTGTAACTATTAAAACTTCTCTTTGTTAATCCACCATACCAAATCAAACTACTTGTTTTTCGTTTAACTATTATTTTAAAATATACTGTTACAGCTAAAATAACTTTTAAGTTTAGAAAGCTAACCTAATATTTTAAGTTAGGTTTGTATTCGCGTTAAGAGTTAATAATTTTATTTATTTCAACATTTTGACACCATATAATATGTTACTGTACATATTAATACCTACAATAAGATGTTCAAATGTAACATTAAATACGAGATTAAACTTTAAACCACTTAACTATTTTGAGTCTCTATAATCAATGATCATATTAGTATTATCATACTCGATAAAAGTAAATTTGAAAATTATCATATTTACAACTATACCTACTTTGGGTAATGATTATATCATAAAAGTAATGGGTTACTATTGTAAGTTATACACTTATACGATACGTATTTATTCTTAAATCAATGGCCTCGTCTATGGATACTAAGTTGAACATTAAATATTATTATTCATACAATTTAATTTAATAAAAATCCTCAAGAAGTTTAGCCCGGTAATTTTTTTTTAAATGCGTCAACTGTCATCTTTAAATTTAAAATAACAACTTAACCATATAATAGAATAGCTATATGAAACGTTTAAGGACTGTATATGGTATAATTATAAACAAAATATGTGCCAAATAGTCAATAGATAACAGCTGTAACATGCAGTTATGTTATATCAAACATAAACCTATATAGCTTTTATTTAATGATTATTGATAACTTACTATGTATATAGTCATGCGTTAAAGTAAAATGTATTTATTATGAGTTTATGATGTTATTTTTAAAGTGGAAGTTGTGACTTAATTATAAATGGTGTTATATAATGCTCTGCAGTTTTTCCTAGGTACATATTGCGGACTCTGGTGAATATACTCATTGCAAAAGTGATAATCAAAGTCTCGTTGTTGTTTGTGTTATTATATTATGTTCGAAATATACCTACTCTGTAAATTAATATTCTGCAATATACCAAAAATCGATTATAATATTTTTGGTGCAAAAGACCTAAGTATACTATAACACGAGGACTTTTAAGTTGTAAATTAATCATTGTCTTATCTACAGATATTATAACATTTTATTCATTATTTAATTTTTATTAATGCAACTCTTATGGACATAATATAATATTTGAGTTATAAAAAACCAGGAATGTCACTCTACTGTATATAGGTACCGGGAGTACCTCGTCAACCCCAGAATAAAAATGAATCAATCCCATGAAACCCAATATTAATTATAAATAATTATTTCCATTATACTATTATCGTAGATCCAATGTATTTTTCTTAGTGGAGTCGTCAATACATAAATTATGAATTAATATTAAAAAGTATATTATGATCAATGTGATGAGATACATAGGTACCTATTTTTTTATATTAATTAAAATAATACAAGCTGTTAAACAATTTAATTAAAAAAAATACACACATCGTTACGCTCGGAGTATAAAATATAGAAAAGTTTGGTTTTAGTAATAAAGAGTAGCTCGATTTTGTTGTATGGTAAGTTTCGTGTGTACATGATCACAAAGTTGAATATTAAATTCACTTCATTATAAAAAATGTGTAATTTAATTTAACGATAAATCAGTGTAGACACTATAATATATGAAAAACCTATTCTGAACGACGGGAAGTGTCAGTCAATCTCAATCAATATAAAGATATAGTTTATCATATTATATTATAAATTTAAATTATCATAAGTATTTCCTGAGTGTTCAGAAGTTTTAACTAATTTTTCAAGCAAACATCAACTTATAATTAGTCTAATATTATAATTAGTTAAATATTGACTAATCATAGAATGATGTGAAAAAGTTTATGGTATAAAAAGCTAAAAATTAGTCTAAATATTTAAACACTTCTTTGTAACCATTTTATGTAATGTTGAAATGTTTCGAATCTCTACGATTATTCTTTTTCGAATAATAAAAAAAAAATAACAAAAAAGACTATCAAAAACTGGAGTTTAGTAAATATTTTTGTTTTCTAGAGGGTTAAGAAAACACACACATTGAAAAACCAATACTTTCCTTGCTTAGATCTGAATCTAAAAATAACACCATTTGACTCGATACGATATTTCCTCGTTGATGGTTAAAATCATGTTATAAACTATTATTTGTATGAATAAAAATATAATGAGCAAGCCTACATCTTTATAATGTAAAAAAAAATAGAAATAATACAGTTGTTTTTATTAATTTCTTTAAGAATATGATGGATGAGAGCTACTAAATAAAGTTCGTTTGGGGGCCCATGAATTTAAAAAGTACAGTAAAATATATGTAATTATATGTTAAATCTTACAATTACAAAGAAGCACATAAACAAATTATAGAATTAATAATATAAAATTTTATTACCATACCAAACTTGTATACCTAAAACTATAACATAAGCAAAATCATTAAATAATTATTTAATTCAAACATTTAATATTTTAATATTTAAAACTTATTCTTCCAGTAACCAAATTGAAATTTTAAAAATCTTAAAAGATGCAACATATTTAAGCAAAACCATATAATGAAATAGAATTTTCTGCTCTAAATGTGGAGCTCGAACACTTTTAAAATGTTATTTTAACAAAAATAATTGTGCTTGAGTCAAAACTAAAGTACCTTGGATTTGTTGGAAAATCACCAAATTATCGCAGTTTATTGTGGTAAACATAATCTATACTAAAGCTTTTTTAAAAATTCGATAACTTAATACATATGTTTTTAATAATTATTAAATAATAAAAAATTTTAGATGAAAAATTGATTTGATCCAACGAAAATTGTCAACGTCCGAGAGTAGCATGTTGCAATATATTTTTAAACCTATATATGAGAAAGCCGATTGCGTTAGTTTTCTGTACATACAACTATATGAGATAGGTTCATTGATATCTGATAGCTGTCTTGTATAATCTTTGTGCTTTATATTTGAAATTAGATTATTTCTGACAATATTTTTTTTTGTGTTTGGTGACTTTGACATTTTATTTCCTGGTATTATTCATTATATAGATGTTTCGTTTAGTATACATTTGGTAATTAAAAAAAAACAATTTTGAATATTTTATTTTGAATTTTTTACAATGGGTATTAAATTCTGAAATAAGTACATTCAACTCTGAACTGCCTCTACCATACGGTGGTATTTAAAATGTATACAATTATTAGATGAAAATAAATATGGATATAGTATTGTCTCAAGCTTTGAAGAAAGTTTTTTCTTTAAGATTTTGCCGATATGAAAATTCTCTAAATAATAATAAATTATCAATTTCAAAGGTCTTTATGTTGTATCTCTTAGTTTTTCTCTGTTAAACTTCCATTGTATCTATTCGGTGTCTGATAAAATTGTTTTTACCAAAAGTACATATACAATAAATATCCCATTGCCTTCCTGGTACGGTTTTAAAATGTCTTTCCCAAGAATTGTCCTTAGGGATAAGGTGATAAACAGAGTGTTAAACTTTTAAAGACAATTTTAAAGTACGATTTTAAATAATATATATATTTTTTAGAAAAAATTCAATAGATAAAAGCAAAAAAAAAACGATTATATTTCCATATTAACTTTCACTTTATTCTAGTTTGCTTGTATTGAATATTTGATTTGTATAATTTTATATTTAATATATAGCTAATGTATTTATCCAATATTATTTATTACTGACTACTTTTTAATATTAAAACAATTCATTAAATTGTTTAAAGAAATATATTATTATGTATCTATTATATTAAATATTGTATATTACACGAATATTATTATGATACTTCTCCAGTCTTCCGACGTAGCCAAATCTCTTTTCAAATTTATTACCTTGTTCTTACTGATCATTTTTTAGTTTTTATAATATGAATATTATAAACTTGTATAATATTATCATAGTAAGTTCTTTTGAGTTTAATATTTGGTACACGAAACATCTTTTCATCTATCTAATGGAAATCTATGGTCTAAACTATAGCTATGAAGTGAAACTATTCGTAATTAGATAGTTATACAGTATTATAGCAAGCAATTAGAATTTTGAATACACTAACGAAATTCCCCGCAAAATTCCCTTGAGACTTATATAGCTTTTAAAGCACCCGGGTTAATTTTAAATAAATAATAATGGTGTAAAATTTAAAAAAAAGTTAATTGACTATAGTTATTATAATGATATAGAGACATTAATCTGAGTCTGAATACAACATATATCATGTAAATATTTATATGATATATTATACAGGATGGTTAACTATGCCCAAACCCATTTTTCTTTAAATAGTGAATTTATTCAATTTCTGATTTTTTGATGTTTAAATAATTTACTCAAAGACCATATTTTCAAGTTTTTGATTTTTTTTTGTATTTTTTAAGGAGTGTTACAAGTGTGGGTGATACATACATCTGTTTTTCAAATAAAACTTTCCCTCTATTATCTGTAAATTACGAGGTAAATTATAAGTGAATACATTTTTTCAAAAAAATTGATGTACCCAATTCAAAATTCGAATGGCTAGATTTTTAGTTATTGATATATTTATACTGATCATAATAGTCCTTAAAAATGGTTTTACAAAATTAAAAATTGACGAAATATTAAATAATATTATACTAATATTTATTATACTTGAGCTATTCTTATAAATTAGTAATATTGATAGATTATTAATGACTAAAATTTTAAAATCATTATAGCCCCAGTATCTTATAAATCCATTACTATAAACCTTTTGGCTTTTATCTTTGAACCCAAAGTTGAATACTTAAATAACTCAAAAACAACTCCTACAAATTTTGATTATGATCAGTAACAATGTCCAGAAATATTATTCACTGAATAATTTACAGTTGAAAAGGTGTCTTCATCATCTCCTCATCTGATAAACAGAAGTTTATATCTCCATAGGTTGTACAAAAAAATCATAAAAAAATTTGAAACTATGGTCTTTAACTATATTTAAAAATTATAAAAATCTGATTTTAAATAACTGCATTATTGAAGAAAAAAGGGCGTCATACTTGGTGAATTACCCTGTATAATTTTTTTTTTTTAAATCAATTTTCATCATTAAAAGAATAAAAATCATTATTTTAAAAAGCAAAACTAAGATACAATAATATTTATTTAAAACATTTAAAATTAACTATTCTCAATATTTTGATAGTATATATTATTTCGATATTTTATTCAAAAATCTTTAACATTTCAAAGAACCAAACTATGTCATTATGTTTGGTCCTTATGGGTTTCTGATTCAAATTTTAAAATCAATGAATTGCATCTTACAATTGGAATGTCAATAATGTTAATTAATTTCCAAAATTTGTGTACAGTACTTAGGTATGTGCTTAGATTATTGTGAAATACAATAGGGTGTTATAGATTTAAAGTTTGTAATTATTTACTTAAAAAACCATTTTATATTAGAAAAATAAATTTAAGATATTTTAACAGTCAAATTAATGTATTAGATGGATCACAAAGACGCTTGGTTTATCACAATAAATTTAAGAACAAAAAGGAACTTATCTCTATTATTATATTCAAAAGATTATTTTTTCAGAAAAGCTCAGTTTACAATAATTTTTATTAATATGTTATTAAAGCTATGACATGATAAAACATTTTTTTACAACATATTATATAACCTGAGTTAGTGCATGATAATATTATGAATAATGGTGATCTTGAATTATGGTTACAAATAATATAAAATTAAATCTATAAATATATTATTATAGTATAATATAGTGAAATTAATAATTTATTTTATTGTAACTACAACTTCAACTTGTTATGTTTTTCAGTAGTAGGTACATCATAATATATCATTATTATTCTGTTATTCAGCATTATTACTGAAATTTACATATGTATATTATTATTTTTTTAATTTGATTTTGATACTTTCTACTATAAACCTTATTAATACAATAATTCTGATGAGGCTTTTGTCCGGGAAATGCTAACTGATTTTCATTAATAATATATTATAATATATAAGTACAGCCTGCTTATACCTACTTACTTGGTATTAAAAAAATACTGTACATCGAAGTATGTTGATGTTTTATTGTTGAACAGGAAAAACCATTACGTTCTTCTACGAAAGGGGTCGTGTTATAAAAAAAAAACCTCCAAAATAAAGTGCCTGCGACCAGTGCGCGACACAAATCACACGCGAAAAACGTTGGCAGTGACTTTACAGTCGGTTTCATAAATAATTTTTTTTTGTCTTTTTGTTTTTTCCCTGCCATCGCCCACCAGCAGGCGTGTTCGATATCCGTCCCGCGCACTTCCGCTGTCCGACGACTGGTCTTCGAACCTAGGCCATAAATCTTACGCTACTGCACCCATAACGGTCAAAAATGAACGGACGGGAAAACCTTTTCCCGTAATGGAAAAAAGTGCAAAAATAATACAATACGGACTGGGAAAAAAAAACTTTTCGTTTCGATTTAGGACTTTCATTCGACCAGGGGGATTTCGGACGAATGATCGGCAGTGACTCTAGTGGCAACGGCAATGGTTGATGCGGTGGTCGACTAGTAACCGATACCACTAATAAATAACTCAAACAATCTCTCCCCTGGTCATGTATGTTATGTCCAAGGTAAAAATGAGCCAGCAAATTTTTGTTCCGACAGAGAGTTTTCCAATTTAACTTGTGGCGTGAGCACAGTTGTAGTTGTGTTACGTTTGAGATATATTTATGGTGTACGAAACTTCATCGTTCTGCTGTTTTGTACGAATATTTGACGAGTATTTTATTATTTACATAACAAATAAAGTCCAAGCACTCCAAGCTCGTCATTGATCAGGTAGATAATTATTGTTTGGATGTGAATTTAGAAAGTATACCACATGGCATATAACAAACACGTGGTATTGGCTATTTCTGATTTTGTTGAATCTATTATCAATCTGCAATCACATTATATTTGATAGATGGAGTACGGCCGTAAGGGTTTATATAATGTTGCATTTATTTATCAATAATATAATCTATACTTATATTATAAAGCTAACGAGTTTGTTTGGTTGAATCTCAGTAACTATAGGTCTATAGGTTCGAAGTGAAAAATTATTTTCGTGTTAGATATTCCATTTATTGAGGAAGGCTATATAACATCACACTACGACCAATAGGAGCCCGAGGGCGTGATTTTGATATTTACGATGGAAATGTTTGTTTATGAATGGTTGCTATTGGTTATAGGAGAAATAATTAGTAGAAATAGTATTTATTTATTATTGGCTGCCATTGGTTAATTGGGCAGATCAGGTACAAGCATGCATCAAATCGAATTTTTGGACTTTGCCTACCAATGTGGCTGAGTTGCACTTATTGCAGCGAGTTACGCCCAAAAGGAGTTGAAAAATCACAATTTTTTTAAGAGTTTTCATTTTTTACGGGACAATAAGTAGGTAGTATGTCTGATAGATTTAAAATATCCTTGTTACAGAGGAAGCGGATATCTGTTTGTATAACATTCACTACGTACGGCTGGACTTAACAAGAGCCTCAGATGTATCAGAGGTGAGGGTTGTATGGTGCAAGTTTCTGATAATAATCTTACAAGGCCTTAACGTCGATTGAAGGAATGAGTATAATAGATAGATTTTGTAGATCAATGATCGAGACGTGATCGAAAAATGAATAGCATTATAATTTAAGCGTGTACGAGAACGGATAATTAGAAATAAAAGCGATTACTTACCTTAGATACCGTTACTCCTGTTACTTCCGGTGAGTTGTACTGACGTGTTATTGAATGCAGTGAAGTTGTTTATGTTTTCAATATAGATTGGTGGAGCTAGAGGGGTTGAAATTTAGATTATTCGGAAAACTTTGAGTAAGATAACGATTGGATACAATGCACGATGTTTAGAGTCAACCACATTGTCCTCGTCGGTCTATTGCAATAACGTGGCAAATTCGGGTGGGTGAGTAAAATCTAGAAAGATCTGGTTTTTTTCCCGTTGTTATTTCGCTTGTGAATTGGTTAATTTGGCGATGATGGTAGTATGCATTTTGTTTTGGTGATTTTGTGAACCATATAAGGTCATGTCAAAAATATGTTTAGACGATATTATGAATTCAATAAATTACGCAAATTACAAACAGCGATAACGAAACTAACATAATAATACCTATAGAAAATATAAGTGAACGTAAAGTGGATTAACACTTAATATATATTTATATTATCATAAATGAATATTTATATATCTTACTAGAAGTATTCTAATCAATATTCATTGTAATCATAATTATTTTGTTACGTACTAATTTTTTTCACAAAATATTGTCTTTTAATGAATAAAACTACGTATTTAAAAAGTAATATTTTTGTGTATGAATACAAAAGTGTTCACAATTTTATTATTTTAATGTTTAAAAGTAGCTTATTTATCCAAATAGTTTATTTATTCATAGATGGATTATTCAAATTAATATTATAGACGATAATTTCATAATTTAATAACAACTCAACAGAATTTATTCAATGTATATCAAAAATAAAAATACAATGTTACAGATTATATTGTGGATTTAAAAATTTAAAGTTTATGTTCGAAATAAAACATTTTCTTTCTTATGTAAAAATATTTCCTTTCTCGTTTGTCATTGTAGGTGCAATTGTGAATTCCTTTTCCACATAAATGAATTGGAAAGTTTTTTTTGTATTGTGTGATTTTTTCCTGCATATGTTTACTAACATCTTAAAGCCTATGTTTACTCAGTCTTGTACACTAAAACCAAAATGAGCTTTTTATTTATTTATCGAAAAGTTATTGAAAAAAAAAACAAGTTTATTACTCTGTGGAAATTCTTCATACCTATGTATTTTGTAGTCCATAGTAGCTTATATCCAAGATAGAATATGAATTATACTTATTGTCTATTTTTATCTGTTTTATTGTATTACATATGTATTTATTACAATTTGGTAATATTGTGCTTAAATTTGTTAATTTTCAATTTTATAATTTATAGAAAAAGAATAAACAATTAAACATAGTTGTACCAGGAGACCAAAATCCATGACCCTCATTATAATTTGATGTGACCCACGAGTAAAATTTATAATTTGTGTAAAAATCATGGTAGTAACTAAGATAGTATGGATTGGAATCAGCGCTTGAAACCGGTTTAAAAACCAATTTCAGAAACCGAATTAAACCGCTTTAAAACCAAAACCGAGAAAAATTGAATACCGGTTTTATAATATTTAAAACCGAAACCGGAAAAAATTGGATACCGGTATTAAATTAAAAATCGAAATCAGAAAAAATTGAAACCGTTATTTTAATTAAAACCTATAAAAATCACTCCTATCAAAACATGCCTATGGCTTGGTGTGGCTCAGTGCATACACTCGACTGAGGAAACGCACTGAGTGTACGTAACGACCGGCGTTGGTAATTCCCGGATGGGTGACCACCGAATCCTTTGCACACAAATATACATGCTTTCATCCTGTGGCGTATTTTCAAATTTTTTGTGTGGGGGGGGGGTCTAAATATTAAGTACCTACAAGTTTATAATATAAAAAAAACACATACGAGTAATGATGTAATAATTATATTATTTATATTATATTATGTATATTTCACTACTATTATGATTTATTAATACAAATTAATAGTTTTTAGACAAAAATAACCAAAAGTTAAACCCAAGTTATTTAATATTTATACAAATATTGTATATTTTTATTTTTATAATAGAAACATTAAAAACCCATAATATGAAATTAATTTTCTCTTTCTCGGTACCTACGTACCAAGTTATTTATGACTTTTTAAATTATTTTCTGGGGGGTGAGACCTGGACCCCCCCGTAAATACGCCACTGCTTTCAACCATTCCTCTCCACTACTAACAACCTATAAACAAACAACCAACAGCTATTAACCTAAGTTGCCGGGCTGAAGCTCAATAAAAAAAAAAAAAAAACATTTCTCTTGTATTTATCAAAAATTACAAAATCTTATTAAGTTTAATAAAACCATTCAATTGTAATTTCAAGTCTTAGCTTGAAAATCCGTTTTTAAAAATGCAGAAACTGGTATAAAAAATCGAAATCGAAACCGAAACCGAAATTTCTTAATATCGGAATTGAAAGAAAAATTTAAACCGAAAAAATTAAAAATTGGTGTACAAGATGGAAACCACAACCGAAATTATTTTAATTGGTATCAAGCCCTGATTTAAATCTGTGTGTTAAAACGTTGCTTGTTTGAAGATGTTGTTTTAAATTAATAAACCTAACAGTTATGAACTTAAATGGACTAAGTATGATATGATTATACATTTTTGGCTCAAATAAAATTTCTTATATTCAAATTGTGACTCGTGAAAAATGTTCTCTTTATTTTTTGAGCCTTGACATCAAAAAAGTAACAGACCCCGGGTCTCTACGACTATACTTAAACACTAAATTATATATAAGTGTTTTCACTTAAAAATACGCAAATTTTAAAATATACGATATAGTTCATTATAATTTATAACATGTAATTATATTATATTATGATTCTATAGAATCAAGAATTTTACTATTAAAAACAATTTAATATTATCAATAATTTTTCATTACAATACATAATATTATATTCATTTTTAATCAGTTCTTAAAATTAACACAAAGTCCTTTAAACAATTTTAATTTTAACTAGGTAACTAAAATTCTTAGAAAGATAAAAACAATTGTTTTATTTATTTTAAGCATACTAAAATTATCTTAACAGTCAATTAATATAAATACTATTTAGTATAAACTATCAAGGCTGGGCAAGTTAACGATTTTTTTTAACTCGTTAAGTTAAGTTAATATAAGAAAAAATAAGTTAAGTTAAGTTAAAAGTTAACTACAGTATTTTTTATAACTTCGTTAAGTTAATAATTAATGAATAAAAAAAATTAACTAAGTTAAAATTAACTTAATTAAAAATTTAATTATTTTTGAATCTATAAGAAAAATAGGTGAAATGAATGACAAATTTGGAATTTGGGTCAAGTTTAGATTTCTGGGCTCACGTGGACAACCATGTAGTATGCTTAGCAATATTTACTGAGGATTTAGGGTGGGCAGTTGATGATTTATCCAATTCACTCCCACCCATTAAAGAAAGGGGGGAAGTTAAAATAGTATAAATACACAAATGATACAAGCTCTACTATTAGGCATAAGCTGCTACACATAAATATTTGGGATATCCATATAAATTATACAGTATAAACATAATCAGTAAAATAAGAGACAAAAGTATATTGTATATGACATACATAAGCACATAATATAATTTATTGATAAATGGTAAAATATACATTTAATATATTTTATACTTACTACATAATATTATTGTCTTAGTAAGGTATAACTCAATAACTGTATAAATATAACACATAATATTGTAGCCTGTAGGTACTTTTACTTATAAATACTTATAAATACTTTGAATCGGAGCGTAAACAAATATTTTGAGAAATTATTTTTTCCCCATGAGTTATTTTAATAATTTCAGGTAATAAGTAATATTGTAATAACGTATTTCTCGGGATGTGTGGCGTATGAGTTAAAATGTCATTAGGTTGATTTATGCCTTGGTTTACAAGAAAACTAATTGAGTACACGAATGTCGCGACCCGTATCGTCATCGTGTATACAATTATATTATTATTTCATATTTGTTAATTAAACAATTTCCCATTTATTTTCTATTATATCTAATATTATATTTCTGAAGTCAACAAAGTTATAAATGAATGGGTTGTATCAAATTTAAAATTTAACTTAATTTTAAGAAATCTGTGTATAATTAACTTGAAGTTAACACGTTAAATATGTAAAAAAATTAACGTATTAAGTTAAAATTTAGTTTCAAAAAAAAAGTAACGAGTTATTTAACTTAGTTAATATTAACTTAACGCTTTAACTTAATTTTAATTTTTAACTCGTTAATGCCCAGCCTTGTAAACTATAACTTTTAAGTAGTTCGCTTTCACGTATCTTTGATTTGAGTTTTCTTTTAACTATTTTTCTTAAAACTAAGGCAGTTCTTGATTTATACTTGTTCGTCTAAATCAGAGGTGGGCAAAGTACGGCCCGCGGGCCAACTCTGGCCCGCGAAAGAATTTAATCCGGCCCGCCGAGGGTCCATCGACACGGATAGTATATGGCCCGTATAGTATAAAAGTTAAATTAATTATTATTTAAAATATTTAAATTTTAAGGTAAAAGGTAATTTGTAAAATTTGCTGTAATGTTTTTATAATATTATATGATTCAAAGCTTTAACACATAATGTATTTTTTCTATAATTCTGGCCCTCCTCTAGAATTTCTTACACAATGTGGCCCCCCATTAAAAAAGTTTGCCCACCACTGGTCTAAATGGAAATAACTTCAGATTAAAGTTCATAATATATTATTATTTTTTGGTTAATGGATTGTTTAGTTATTTTTTTATCATCAAGGATAACATTTGTTGTATATAAGTATTAAAAATCAAAAATTTTCTTGAAAATAATTTATACTAGTACCTACTAGGACTATAGTTTAGCTAAAGTACTAGTTTCTTTAATAAGTTAACCAAATATTAATTTGGTTCAATGCATTTTGGTTTTTTAAAACGCATACTAAACACTTGTTAGGATTGATTAGTGTTTAAAAGTGTAAAACAGTTTTTAAATTATATTGGGTTGTAAAAAATGTAGCTTACCTTAGTTGAATGGTGTAAGTAATGAACACAATATTGATAAGTTTATTGGTTGATAAAAATCAAACGTTTTAAAAATTTGAGTATAGATAGGTACCGTATTCAGTTTGTAACTAGGCTTAGGGATTTCTAGTATCCAATTTCTTGTTTATGGGGGAGGGGGTGTACTCGTATACTTTTGATTGTTGTTTAACTTTTCAGATTTTTATCCCTATTAGTGGCGTTCTGGTAATCAGTTATTTTGTTATGACGTATGCAAGCGTGTGCGTTCATTTTCATGATGTGAATTAATGTCAATTTCTTTTGTTCAATCATTTTGGATATTTGCCTATTTTGAAATGCGCAATTCGATCCTATATATAATATCCTACATAATAAATCTTAACTCTTCGTGTGACGTTTTATTTATGTGGCCATCGAAATAAAACATCAATTTATTTCATAAGACCTGATAAAAAGAGGAGAAATATTTATACACATATAAATATTTTCTTATTTTTCTTTCTCAGTATTTTTTTTTCTCTTACAACACGTTAATGTTATTATGCTATTGTATTTTTTTTTATGATAGTATGACTAAAAATTCATTTTTAGTTATGTAAATGTTTTTTGTATTCATATGAATTATTATTTAACAAAAATTCAAGTTAATTATAAATACGTTGAGAATTTCTTAGCTGAAATAATGTAATATAAATCATGCGGAAACCTACAAAACCTTTCTCAAAAAAAAATATTATGTGAAATTAATCAAGTCAAAGTGTATAATATTAGTCTTAATGGAGCGAAAAATGTATTTGTTTTACAATAATTGCACGTGTTTTATTTTTATGTGTCCGTCATCATTGAGCAGAAAATTTGTTATAGTGTAACTTTTCGTAATGTAATCTGACCTAATTATTTTCAGTAACAAATTTAATCTAATTGGAATAAAACTGCTTCGATTTTCTTTAATAGTATCTTTTCTGTTAGAAAAGTGAATCTAGTTGGTACTTTGGGGGGTCAAAAGTTAAAAAATCCTTAATAGTTTTCAAATGCGCTGGGAACAACAAAATAAAAATTAAGAAAAAATGGGAATTTTTACGCAAAATAGGTTTTCAAAAAAATTGATTTTGGTTTTTGGTGTAACTCTAAAACAAATTACCGTATATTCATGAAATTTTCACTGGTTATTTATATAAGCATTTTCTATACACGATATAATTTTCAAAATATTTTGATTTGTTTAGAACTGTAGTCGGGTATATTGAGTTTCCAATATTTTTAGTTTTTTTTTCGATAAATGTCAATAAAATATTTATTTGTTGGGTAAAAAAACTTGAAAATTTAATAGAAGGATCCTAATATATTGTTACATTGACTCTCGAAAAATATTTAAAATCCGTAGACTCAATTTATTTTTATAAGCATTTAAAGTTCAAATTTTAGCAAAATACGTAAAATCACGAAAATGTGCAAATTATTTTCAGTTAGAAATTCATAAAAATTGTTCTTTTTATATCTAAGGTTTGAAAATTTAGTTTATATAGAGAAACCTACATTATTTTTTTACAAACTAGTTACCTAGTATAGTTCAAATATTGACAAATTTGGGTATTTAAACGTTGAATAGCGATTTCTACTTAAACTATTTTTTTTATTTTGCCATTTTTCGAAAAATATTAATTTTAGAAACTTGAAATTTTACTATACGTGACTAGATATTACATTATTATTATTTTCTATACACAATGAAATTTTCAAAATATTTATATTAATATTAAGCCATTTATACCACAAAACTATTTACACTATTCTATATAGTACGCCATTATATTGACTCGTTATGAATAGTTAAACTAATTTAAAAACGATAGATTCGTTAAAAATATGTTTAGTTTACTAGATTGAAAAAATACCGATAATAATATATACATGTAAATTGTAATATAAGATAATCTATCCTTATAGTTGATAGTCTGATCCACCGACCACCCGTAACCTTCGGTCAGAAAATGATTTTCTTATAAACAATGCTTTGACATAATATTCATCAGTAATTAGTAATTACAGATTACAGTTGACTAGGTACTCAATGGCGAGGTCCAATTGAAACCTATTACATTTATGTATGATATATACAATTGCCAGGTGTATATTATTTTATAGGTATATATACACTGCTATTAAATATAGTTAGAAATATTCACATTGTCAATCTCATAGTCATATCAAGTTATCCCACGACACCGATTTAAAATTTTTATAGCCGGTGTGTTTTTTACGCAAAAATGGTGGTGAGAAATTAAATTTTCAAAAATATATACTTTTTAAGTTACTAAGCCAAACCCATTATTTTTAGTTCTTTCTTAAAATTGTTTATTTTGTTACAAAAAAAACAAAAAATCGAGATATAAACATTAAGCCGGTCGGAGCTCACAGATTTTTATATTCAATTTTACTCTCCAAAATTAAATCATAATCATCATAAAATGGAAAAAATGCCTAGCCACTATTCACATATTCCAAAAATACATTTTTAAAACATGTTGGATGTTATCGATGTTATATTAAAATAATGTATCATCTATGACTATTAAGACCATGTGGGTTGGTTAGGTTGGATAGATAATAACCGTCGTAATTTTGATATCTCACGTTAACATAATTCAAACTAGTCAACTAATAATAATTCCGCATTTTTTCTGTTTCATTTGTTAAACGTTTTAACCAAAATGCAATAAAATACATTTTGTGGTATATTATGGTAAAAGTAAACTTGATTTTACCTTACCTAAAAACATTGATTTTTATACGATTTTGATGCCTATTTGTCAGCTTATTATTACCGATTACACGTACCACATATCAAACATATAATTTTTCAGGTTTAAATAACTACCTATTATGATCAAGACGTTACTGTTCCAATTTAATTTTTAAATATAATTTTTAACACAACAATATATTTTTGAACAATATCGAGGTACACTCGAAACATGGACTTTTAATTATGGCAAAGTGACATCGCAGGTTTTTTTTTAATTTAAAAAATATATTGAATTAAATGTATATTATGCGTAGTTAATATATGAAGTTTAAAAATTTAAAAACTATAATATCTACGTTTAATATAAGTCAAAACAAACGGTGAGCACTTGATGAGTGATGGTGGTTGCCTATTCATAGCTATAAGGGCTTGGTTATTGGCGACAATGGAATTAATTGTCGATTTATGTGTATACACTGTACTCTGTTACAGTATTTAATACATAATTTGAATTAATTGTAACGACTTGTTTATAAAAAAAATGAATCTAGTCAAATGCTTTGGGATGTAAGCACATTTAAATTTACCCGAACACGATTTATGAATTTTTCTTTTTCTTTCTCTATCTTTCCTTGGTTATTTTACTAATTACACCGCTTGCATAACTTCGTCAGTTTGGACTTTGTCCAAATACCCTGCAATTTTCGTATATTCGTCATAAAATTATGTATTATGGAATATATTATTTTGTTTGTGTAAATCAAAAAATTATTATTCTTTTTTTTAAACAGCAATATTTATTTAATAATAAAAGAAAATAGGAGTCGAATGAATATATTATTATACCTACTATTCAGTAGCTATTAACTAGTTTACTTAAAATATTTTGTAATTGTTCAACACTATTCTTTCCTTTTATTATAATTGCGTGTAAGAAAATAGTATAAAATAAAAAAAATCATAATACATTAGGTTCTCAAGTACTCGTGATTTTATGAAATCTATTTTTTTAAATATTTTAATTTTTAATTGATCATTGAAAACATCAACGACAAAACATTTTTTAGTTTTATATTTTACAAAGTGGATTCAATTTTACAATTATAAAATGGTATAATATAGTTACAGATATGTACCTTGATAATATTAGCTTTAAATAATTAAGATATATGGAATAAATACATGGCACACCGAATATTTGTAAACAAAGATTTACATCTTTACAAACTCAATATTCATCTCATCACGTGTGAATACCTACATCGTTTATTATTAGGTATTCACATCATGAATTCGTTCTGTACGTCAAAAGGAGATTAAACAGTGCCCGATGTGGTTGTCAGCACTTATCGCGGTCACAAGTGTATTTTCTCATTAGGATTTTACTGAAACATTACCGATGATTTGTAGTACCTACATTTAATTTAAATCTCCGTTGGAATAAATAGTAATATTATTATGTTTATAACATTTTACATAAATTAAAGAATAGACTTAAATTGATTTTATTATTATTATTAGTTATGAATATTTATAACATTATATATTTTGAATTCATTTCAGTTAAAAATTATAGACTTATATACCTACAGCAAATATCATAAAACTATACTTAAAACTCGTAGGATACTAAATAAAACTTATAACTTATAAGTAGTTTTAACTAAAGACTTATAATCGATGCAAGTAGCTAGCTTAGTCATAAAATATAATTACACAAGAATATTGTATACATTATGGATCAATAACAATATTTAATTTTAAAATATTTGAATAAAATGTCTGATCATATAATTAATAGTTGTCAATAAACTAATTATTGCTTTTAGGTATTTAAAATAAAAATAATATAACTCTAAATTATTTTACATTTTAAGTACTTTTAAGTATTGCGTATATTATGTATTATTGTATGTATAATACATTTTTATTTTTTACTCAATGACATCAATATCATACACTTATAGGGTATAATACTTATGAACTACAAAAATAATATGTAATACGTATTTCTATAAACGCCAAGTGAAATCAAAAAAATAGTTCAAACGTCAATTTCAAGAAATTTACAATTTACGAAAACAAACAGTCCTAACTATCAAAGTGACAAAGTGTTATGTTTTCAAATTTTGATTATCTCTTCTTTGAACATATTTCCCATACGAGATTGGTACAATAAACTCTAATATAGTTGAAAACTCAATTGGCGCCTGAATATCATATGGAAGATATATTATAGATAGATAAGTAAATCTAAATAAATTGGACAAATAAGTCAATCAGTAAAAAAAAATAAAAAACAAAAATCAAGAATATAAAATTGAATTCCGTGGGAAAGTTTAAATTTAAAATTTAAAAAAGGGGGTCAAGTGGATGTCGCTCTACTGTACAATAGGTTACAAGTAAATCACTATATAATAATGGATGGTATTATATTATTTGAATTCAATGATATAATATCATTGTATACGAAAAATGATTCTGAGCGTAGACGGTATGTCAGTCTAGGATGTTTTATTATATATATATTAATATTGTTATTTTACGGTGGCTGCTAAGTTGAATTAATATTATTCATATTATTTAATTATTGACCTAAAATTATCAGTGATGCTGGAAAAATATTATAATATATACTTTTACTCGTTAAAATGTATATTAATATGTAATTTCGTCCAAATTTAAACTTAAAATGTCTGTAAAAAATAACTGTGAAAATATAATTTTAGATTTTTTGTTTACAGTATGTAATATTTATTAGAATCTTTATTTTAAATTTTCAATCCTTATTAGTTATAAAAACTGACCATTTTATAATTGTTTAATTACAATGATAGATAATTTTCGAGATTTTGATGAATTTTGTCAAAATTCGAACTTTAATATTTTTCAACTGCTATTGTAACAATATATCAGGAGCCTTATATTAAATTTTCATTATTTTTGGCCCGACAAATAAAAATTAATTGGTATTTGTATCAAAAGAAACTAAAAAAATTGAAATGGTCTGTAAAAAGCTCAAAAACAGTCAAAACATATTCAAAATTAGATGGTGTATAGAAAATGCTTATATAAACATTCAGTGAAATTTTCATGCATCTACAGTTATTAGTTTTTGAATTGCAACAAAATAAGAAAATCGCTGCATGAGAAATCGAATGAATATCTTATCTTGTAAATATTTGAACTTAAAATGCTCATAAAAAATTTATTTTGACTTGCTTATAAACATTTTTTTATTGATAAAATTAGGCAAAGTTATGAGGAATCTTGTATTACATTTTCAAACCTTAGATTAAAAAAGAAAAAATTTTTATGAATTTCTAACTCAAAATAAATTGTACATTTTCGTCATTTTTACGTATTTTGTCAAAATTTGAACTTCGATTACCTATAAAAAAAAATTGTGTCTACGGATTTTTAATATTTTTCATTTGCCTTTTGAAACTATATATTAGAAGCCTACTATTAAATTTTCAAGTTTTTTTACTCAACAAATAAATTTTTATTGACATTTATAGAAAAAAAAATTAAAAAAGGGGGTCAAGTGGATGTCGCTCCGCTGTACAGTAGGTTACAAGTAAATCACTATATAATAATGGATGGTATTATATTATTTGAACTCAATGATATAATATCATGGTATACGAAAAACCATTCTGAGCGGAGACGGTATATGTCAGAGCATGTCAATGATGTGTGTTTTTTTTTTAATTTTTTTAATTTTTTTTTTTGTTTTGTTTCTGTCATCACCTTTTAGGACAGTAAAAATGCTTTGATTTTCTTCAATAGTACTTTTTCTGATAGGAAAGTGAATCTAGTTGGTACTTTGAGAGGTCAAAAGTTAAAATTTCTCAGTAGTTTTCATGAGCGCAGTGAAAAACAAATGAAAAATTAAGGGAAAAACGGGAAATTTTACGGAAAACCAATTTTCGACAAAATCGATTTTGGTTTTTGGTATAACTCTAAAAGAAATGACCGTATAGATACATTAAATTTTGACCGAATGTTTATATAAGCATTTGCTACACACCATTGAATTTTCAAAATATTCTGACTTATTTTGAGCTGTTAACGGACATTTTCAGTTTCCAATTTTTTTAGTTTTTTTTTCTATAAATGTCAATAAAAATTTATTTGTTGGGCCAAAAATTTTGAAAATTTAATACAAGGCTCCTGATATATTGTTACAATAGCAGTTGAAAAATATTAAAAATACATAGGCACACATTTTTTTTATAAACATTTAAAGTTCGAATTTTGACAAAATTCATCAAAATCATTATTGTAATTAAACAATTATAAAATGGTCAGTTTTTATAACTAAGGATTGAAAATTTAAAATAAAGATTCTAATAAATAGTATATACTGTAAACAAAAAATCTAAAAAATATATAATCACAGTTATTTTTTACAGACATTTTAAGTTCAAATTTGGATGAAATTACATATTAAAATAAATTTTAACGAGTAAAAATATATATTATTATAATATTTTTTTTCTAATTAAATAATATGAATAATATTAATTCAACTTAGCAGCTACCGTAAAATAACAATATCAATATAATTTAAATTATCCTAGACTGACATATACCGTCTCCGTTCAGAATCGTTTTTCGTACCTATACAATGATATTATATCATTAAATTCAAATTTAATACCATCCATTATACAGTGATCTACTTGTAACCTACTGTACAGCAGAGCGACATCCACTTGACCCCCTTTTTAGTGTTTAAAATATAGTTGTTGATAGTAAACTATAGTATAAACAGCAAAATGTTGATTTTTTTTTTAATGTTTGTGTTATTTTATTTATAATATACTCTGATATTACTCCTTTAATTATATTTTCAGAAAATTTAAGTAAACTTGATTTATTTTGGTTTCCCAGCACATTAGTTTTTATTGCTTAAATAATAAATTACGCTAGTTACATGTTTGATGGTTAAGAATGTTTTCATCATTTAGGTAGACGATTTTGAATTATCACGCACGATTGTATTTAATAAATTGTAGGTAACAGACAAGAACTATAATGAACAAACATTATTTTAAAGGACTCTTAAGTATATTACCACGTATTCTTTATACAAATTGTAGCAAAATGTGCTCACGAAAATGGAGAAAGTACGTGCTAGAGTTGATTAGGTGTTTACACAACAGTAACACACATGGCACGCAATAGTTTTACACGAATTCGTGATCTTAGTTTTAACTATAAGTAAGCGAGTTATTTATATATTCATAAAACCATTTATCCAAAATGGCTTCAAAGATAAATTATTATATGCATAAAAACTTCCAGTATAAATTATTCAATTAATGTACCTACATATAAAAGTTTTAATTTTAATAATGACGAAAAACGTCAGAAAATATGGTTTATCAGTTGTAGGTACCTACTTAAATATTAAATGGTAATTATTATTATTATTATTATTATTATTTTTTTTTACCAAAGATAACCCTCAGCATTAAAGCTATTGGAAGATACATTTTTAACGTATATGACAGTTTTTTTTCTGGTTAACAACATAATACAAAAAAGGAATCAATGATTAGATTTTATAAAATAATATAAATAACGATAATTATGTTAGCTTATCCAACCCTGTCTGCGGAAGAAAGACGAATATGTTTGAAGTTAATAGATTAGATCCTTTTTTTCTTTTTTTTTTGTTGTTGCACCCCACATGAGGGCTGGACTCCTTCATATTACTTGGCCCCCAAATAGATTAGGTCCTACGCTGTAGTATATTTTGTTGAATTTTTTCTTCGGTTATTTTGTTCCGGGTTTTTAAAAAATTTATTCCTAGGCTTATATTCTGCAGTTATTTTTAATCGGTGTCAACATTTAACTGTGACACGTCATATCGAGTGGATCGTAGAACTCACTATTTATTGTAGAACATTCCGTTTAATAGATATTATCCAAATTCAATTTTAACCTTTATTAAAGGAAAATTTGTAATATTTCAGGTAGGTATCAGTAATTTAGGTTGGTGTTTATAAAATAACCATGGACTAAATATTTTTTAAACATATTTTGTATATAGTTAATATACTCGACAGTTTATACTATTATAAAATATGAGAAAAGTAGTAAATTAACATTTCAAGATTACCTATATAAATTTAAGAAATTTAAAAATATTTAAATCACAATGAGTAGCTATATTTTACAGAACTCAAAAAAGTTAATTTTTTAATTAAATCACGTGTATAATACTCTAGAGTAAAATATAATCAAAATCTAAAAACTGAAACCGTTTATATTATCATATTATTATATTAGTTTTTTTAAATTATTATAGGTACCTACATTTCTAACATAATTATTATTTTTAATTTTTAAGAATTTTTGTTATGTTGCAACATCACTAATATTCAACCAATTACCAACTGCAACCAAAGCTGCTGTAAACTACATACATTTTGTAAAACTGTTAACTATTTATATTTAAATGAACCATTTTTAGTGTTACCACAATATTTGATTGATCTCTGACCACACATAGCACATTTTGCATTCAGCTGAACCAGTTCTGTGTTATCAGCATTAATAAAACAGTGAATGTACTTATTTTTATGTGGGGTTATTTAAGATATTTAAATTTGTATGCAAATTATGAATAGGTATGTAAAATACTAAACAAATCTTCATAATCGCGTAGAAAAATTGAAATCTTGTAACATATTGACAATTTAGCCAACATGCACAGATAATTTGTTTAACTTTAAGATTAATAATAGATCAATTCATCCTAAGGATTGGACATGACTAATAATGACAATGTAACAATAAAATACGGAATAAAAATCTTGTAAAATGTAAAAAAAGAAAATTATGAATTGGGGCGTGGGAGTCTTCGCCACCCATGGGTTCATCTTGAATTAATTTGGATTACTTTATCTAGTACCTTCTAAGAAAGAATCGAAATTGCATAAAATACAAAATGCAAAAAAATATAATTTTCCTGAAACACAAAATTCTCTCGTGCCTAATAAATACTGTAAGGTTGGCTATATTTTGCAGGTAGTGTTTTACAATTTTCTGAATAATTAAAATAATGATGTCTGTGTGGTGCAGTGACCTATTTTCGATTTATTAAGTTCACGAATCTTATTGAACACGAAAAAGTGTAAGTGACAAAAATCATAAATAAATAAAATACCTTACTATTTCTTTTTTCTGAATCTAATTGATTATAAATATCTTCATTAAATGATTAATTATAGAACCACCGTATCTAAAAATCAACCGAAAAAGTTATATTTTTTTAAAAAATGATATGTAAATGTTCAATCGCCAGAAAAGGTATAATTTTTATTACCAGACATGCTTTCAAACTCCATAATATTAATGGCATCGACGCTTTGTAAATTAGAAATGACGTTTTAATTTGAATTTGGTACACCCGTTGTACATACTAAACAAAGGTAAGGTCATTAAAAAAAAGTAATATTTTATGCTTGAGTTCTTAATAAATGTTCCCCACTACGAAGTTTATTTTATGCATAGCCAAATATATTGCTGTAAGTTATATTCCTGGTAATATTTCTAATTTTGACATACCTTCAGATATTTCAGTTAAAATACACAAAATGTTTATGAATTTGTACCAAATAAGTAAGACTAAAATTAATTAATCAATTGCAGTACCTAGGCATTTATAACTAATAAATAATAATTTAAATATATAATTTAAAAAACTGATTAATTATGACGGATTCGTATACTTTTATTTCGTATCCTTAATATTTGTTATCAATAACAAACCATTGTACCTAATACCTAGTTCAATGAAATATATATATTTTTAAAAAAACCAAAGAAAAGGATAACTTAAATAAGGATAACCACTAAAAATAAATATAAAAGGTGTATAACTCGGTGTATAATAAGGCAAAGAAAATTAACATAAAACTAAGTGAATATATTATATTTTAAATAAAATAAAATATTATTTGCCATAATAATAACATTAATCGACTCATGAACGACTAACATGTTAAAAACGTTGCATGCTCATTATTATTGGGCATAATATTAAGAATGAAAATATATTATAATATACAATATACATAGTATATAATAAAATGTGTTCTATATTATAATCTTCATGAAAATAATGCATATGCATTAAATTAACTATTAAGTATAACTCAAACAATGTAAAGTTAAAGTAGGTACAAACGAGAAAATTATATACTGAACGTATAATTGTCATACAAATAAATATTTTAGTTCTTAGACTGAGATGGGAGAAAAATACAATAGTTAAGTTAAATAATACATTTTTTTTAAAGTAGATATCCTTATTAATCTATGACCTAAACCAACTGTCACCAATATTTTGAATTAAATAAAAATATATTAAATGCAAATACATCTACCTCAGATTATTAATTGGTAGCCCCCACATTTGAGGAGGGAAAAAGGAAAAGCGCTAAATCATTAAACTTACAGATTTGAAGTACTTATGCTCTAGCTTTCGTGTTGTTAACATAACTGGGTCGTTTAAATCACACAATAAACCCTAGCATAATATAGTCAAAAAAGATGAACGTCGTTTATTCTAACCTAGGCGGTCAATCGGAGTGGGAAAGTATGAGATGATACGCGCGTAGAGTAAGGATTTGTGAATGCTGATTCAGAGAGACGCCAAGACCTTAGGTCCACTTGGATAACAGCCAACTTATGTGCTATATGAACAATATATGTACATTGTAAATATTACTACATACCTTTTTATCGTTGTAATTCTTTATGTTATCACGTATAGGTACGTGTGTTCTGGGGCAGTGCATGCAGAGTGTTGAGTCAGGTGTAAGAATAATAATATGGTGGTTTGAGAAACCACGGGTGGTGATTAGTTAATGTTAATAAGGAGTTAGCAGACAGTGAGTAATACCTGATTTAAAAGTAATAACGAAATCGTAGAGCATATTCTTTTTTGAGTGGTTTCATATGTGTATAATATGTAAATAATACCGGTAAATGAATATAATACTTTTGTGCATACAATTATCTAAATACAGGCTATTTTAAACATATAATTTATTGTTTGTGTATGTACTATTATATTTTGTTGCGAATCAAAGAGGTTATTATAATTGAACAAACTATTAATTAATGATTTGGAAAGAAAATATTTTTGTAAAGTAAAAATGTTCAAAGCGTTTATAATTTACAAATAGTTAGTACCTACATCGAAAACTAATTCCACGTTGTAGGTACCTTACTCATAATACTTTAGAAAGAATATTTTTTCAATTTTTTTAATATTCATAAAATTAATGTGCGAAAAACTTTAAACAATGATGGGAAAATCTGGAAATGTAAAACATTTTTGAACCAATTTAAGTTCTTACATTTCTCCCTAAGTACCAACTAGATCTAATTTTGTAGGTACCAAAAACTACCCTGAAAGTTGAAGATTGAAAAATTTCTTCTGCTTCAAAAAGTAACGACAGAAACAAAAAATAAAACACACATCATTGTAAAACCAATACATTCATCATTACGTTCAGGATCTAAAAAAATAATTAAGCTTATAAATGAAATATATAATGTATTAATGCATTTTTGATAAAATGTTTTATATAACTATATAAGTTATACTAATTCAAACCTATTACAGTTTAATAACGTTGCAGTGGGATTTATAGGATTTTAGAATCATTAAAAAATATAATAGGTAGGTAATAATTATTGATATAAATACAATAAGTTTTTAGTGATAATTACTATGTTTATGTAGAATATTATATTTTTTTTATTATTCACTTATTAAATCAATTTTAAGTTACAGTATGTCAAAAATTAAAATTAATATAATTATTAATGAAGTAGGTACCATAAAATCAAATTTTAAAGCTGAAAGTTAGTTAACATTTAGAGTTCAATAGCTTTTAATTATTTCATATAATAAATTTGCGTTTTCATCCCATTGTTAAATCACAAACGTGCATATCAATTTTGTACAATAGTTTCTACCACTATAAACTACTAAAATAGTGTATTAATTAGAAAATATTTACCAAAATAAAAAAAATATGATATTATCATGAGTTCATAAAACATCCTATTCATAATTTATTAACTCTGGGCCATTTCGATCATAACCAATCGAAAATGAAACAACATTACATTTATTATTATACAGTATTTTATCTGTATTTCAGTAAACACTAATATTTTATGAACTTTTTTTTTTTTTTTAATGAAATTCCAATTGAAGCACTTCACAATTAATTATATTTTATTATAGAAAAATAACCTATGTGACAAATAATATGAACATACAGTAACAATTTATCAAACTTTTTTTATAATATCAGTATCAGGTATACCTAGGGCTGTTCGATTGTTTCGATTAATCGACTGTAGCATCGATTAATCGATTAATCGATTATTATTTTTAAAAGTATTCATCACCGATTAATCGAAAACATCGATTAATCGAAACATCGGTTAATCGATACATCGGTTAATCGAAATCATCAAAATATATTATTAACGTATGTACACGATTAATCCGTGACCCTAGGGCCTGGGCAAGTGACCTGTTTGCACTGCCCTTGGAAATCATCAAACAGAATACGAATACGGAATACCCTTTATACTTCTTAGTTCTTAGTATTTCAAAAGCATATTAAATATTAATCTGACGATAAATTATTGCATTTTTTGAGAAACTTTAAATGAGTTTATCAATAACCTAAAACCTGGGCACTTGGCAGAACATATAATAGAGGTATACTTAAACCAGTTAAAGCGTTAAACTTTTATCGATATTTTGTTTTGATCGATTAATCGATTAATCGATTCTTTTAATTGATTAATCGATCAAATTAATCGATTAATCGATAGGTCCTTGACTATTTCAACAATCGAGCACTCTTTCACTTCCTTGATGAAAAACATCGATTAATCGAAATTTTCGGTTATTTAATACTTTGGACAATAGATTACATTTTATGACAATCGAACAGCCCTAGGTATACCTACGTAGTTATAGTATACTTATGTAGTTATATGTACCTTTAAAAATATGATGCAATAAAACCTAGATAAAAAGTTCCAGTTTAACGACATGTGATAAGCCTGTATAATGTATATAGAATTTAGACACTTAGTTTTTAAGTAGTCTTACACAAAACGAGATACCATGAATAATACATTTACAAGGTATTATGAAAAGTTGAATGAAATGTAAAAGTTTGGAATGGTATTTCAGTGTAAATAGTATTTCACATAGGTACATCATTAGAAATTCGTCGTTAAAAATATTTCTTAAAAGTTAAACAAACAATGAAATGCAGAGAAAAATAACTTTGACGCTGCAGTAGGTATATTTGGTACTAAACTTAGAACTCCAAAAGGTTAGGTTAGGTTAGGTTGTAATGTTTCCAATTGCTGTTTCCATGAACAATTTTAGATTCTGAGCGGAGCGATGAATGTATTGATTTTACAATGATGTGTTTTTTTATATTTATTTTTTTTTTGTGTCTGTCATCACCTTTTAGGACAGTAAAAATGCTTTGATTTTCTTCAATAGTACCTTTCCTGATAGGAAAGTGAATCTAGTTGGTACCTTGGGAGTCAAAAGTTAAAATTTCCCAGTAGTTTTCATGAGCGCCGTGAAAAACAAATGAAAAAGGGGGTCAAGTGGATGTCACTCCGCTGTACAGTAGGTTACAAGTAGATCACTGTATAATGGATGGTATTAAATTTGAATTTAATGATATAATATCATTGTATAGGTACGAAAAACGATTCTGAACGGAGACGGTATATGTCAGTCTAGGATAATTTAAATTATATTGATATTGTTATTTTACGGTAGCTGCTAAGTTGAATTAATATTATTCATATTATTTAATTATTAACCTTAAATTATCAGTGATACTAGAAAAATATTATAATAATATATATTTTTACTCGTTAAAATTTATTTTAATATGTAATTTCATCCAAATTTGAACTTAAAATGTCTGTAAAAAATAACTGTGATTATATATTTTTTAGATTTTTTGTTTACAGTATATACTATTTATTAGAATCTTTATTTTAAATTTTCAATCCTTAGTTATAAAAACTGACCATTTTATAATTGTTTAATTACAATAATGATTTTGATGAATTTTGTCAAAATTCGAACTTTAAATGTTTATAAAAAAAATGTGTGCCTATGTATTTTTAATATTTTTCAACTGCTATTGTAACAATATATCAGGAGCCTTGTATTAAATTTTCAAAATTTTTGGCCCAACAAATAAAATTTAATTGATATTAATAGAAAAAAAAACTAAAAAATTTGAAAATTGAAATCTTCCGTAAAAAGCTGAAAAACAGTCAAAATATATTAAAAATTAGATGGTGTATAGAAAATGCTTATATTATAAACATTCAGTGAAATTTTCATGCATCTACAGTTATTTGTTTTTGAATTGCAACAAAATAAGAAAATTGCTACATGAGAAATCGAGTGAATATCTAATCTTGTACAAATTTGAAATTAAAATGACCATAAAAATTTATGTTGACTTGCTTTTAAAAATTTTTTCATTGATAAAATTAGGCAAACTTATAAAGATTCTTGTATCACATTTTCAAACCTTAGATTTAAAAAGAAAAATTTTTATGAATTTCTAACTCAAAATAAATTGCACATTTTCGTCATTTTTACGTATTTTGTCAAAATTTGAACTTTGATTACCTATAAAAAAAAAATTGTGACTACGGATTTTTAATATTTTTCATCTGCCTTTGAAACTATATATTAGAAGCCTACTATTAAATTTTCAAGATTTTTACCCAACAAATAAATTTTTATTGACATTTATAGAAAAAAAAACTAAAAAAATTGGAAACTGAAAATGTCCGTTAACAGCTCAAAATAAGTCAGAATATTTTGAAAATTCAATGGTGTGTAGCAAATGCTTATATAAACATTCGGTCAAAATTTAATGTATCTATACGGTCATTTCTTTTAGAGTTATACCAAAAACCAAAATCGATTTTGTCGAAAATTGGTTTTCCGTAAAATTTCCCGTTTTTCCCTTAATTTTTCATTTGTTTTTCACTGCGCTCATGAAAATTACTGAGAAATTTTAACTTTTGACCTCTCAAAGTACCAACTAGATTCACTTTCCTATCAGAAAAAGTACTATTGAAGAAAATCAAAGCATTTTTACTGTCCTAAAAGGTGATGACAGAAACAAAACAAAAAAAAAAAAATTAAAAAAATTAAAAAAAAAACACACATCATTGACATGCTCTGACATATACCGTCTCCGCTCAGAATGGTTTTTCGTATACCATGATATTATATCATTGAGTTCAAATAATATAATACCATCCATTATTATATAGTGATTTACTTGTAACCTACTGTACAGCGGAGCGACATCCACTTGACCCCCTTTTTTAATTTTTTTTTCTATAAATGTCAATAAAAATTTATTTGTTGAGTAAAAAAACTTGAAAATTTAATAGTAGGCTTCTAATATATAGTTTCAAAAGGCAAATGAAAAATATTAAAAATCCGTAGTCACAATTTTTTTTTATAGGTAATCGAAGTTCAAATTTTGACAAAATACGTAAAAATGACGAAAATGTGCAATTTATTTTGAGTTAGAAATTCATAAAAATTTTTCTTTTTAAATCTAAGGTTTGAAAATGTGATACAAGAATCTTTATAAGTTTGCCTAATTTTATCAATGAAAAAATTTTTAAAAGCAAGTCAACATAAATTTTTATGGTCATTTTAATTTCAAATTTGTACAAGATTAGATATTCACTCGATTTCTCATGTAGCAATTTTCTTATTTTGTTGCAATTCAAAAACAAATAACTGTAGATGCATGAAAATTTCACTGAATGTTTATATAAGCATTTTCTATACACCATCTAATTTGGAATATGTTTTGACTGTTTTTGAGCTTTTTACAGACCATTTCAATTTTTTTAGTTTCTTTTGATACAAATACCAATTAATTTTTATTTGTTGGGCCAAAAATAATGAAAATTTAATATAAGGCTCCTGATATATTCTTACAATAGCAGTTGAAAAATATTAAAGTTCGAATTTTGACAAAATTCATCAAAATTTCGAAAATTATCTATCATTGTAATTAAACAATTATAAAATGGTCAGTTTTTATAACTAATAAGGATTGAAAATTTAAAATAAAGATTCTAATAAATATTACATACTGTAAACAAAAAATCTAAAATTATATAATCACAGTTATTTTTTACAGACATTTTAAGTTTAAATTTGGACGAAATTACATATTAATATAAATTTTAACGAGTAAAAGTATATATTATAATATTTTTCCAGCATCACTGATAATTTTAGGTCAATAATTAAATAATATGAATAATATTAATTCAACTTAGCAGCCACCGTAAAATAACAATATTAATATATACAGGGTGATTCTTTTATCATGGACCAGTCAATATCTCGGTAAGTATTAGGAATTTTAAGACAATTTTTTTTTTAAATTTTCTAGGTTTTACTGTTTTACAATTTGATATAATTTTGATAATTTTGAGTCCCTTCTTTATTTGATAAAACACTATCAACTTTCGATTTTCAAATGGCAACACCTATTTTCAATAACGAAAATCTATAAACATTCTGAAAAAAATAATTTTAACGTTTGCAGAATTTAATTTGAGTAATCCGTTTGCGACTTATTTATGCTTAAATATTCGTTTAATTTACAGCTACTGGGCAATTGATCAAACCCAACAGTAAAAACCAGAAGTCAAAACGAAATTATATCACAATTTAATGACCCAAACTGTCATAATAGTAATAATCCTATAATCCTAAACTATTAAGTACAAAGGTCACACGATTTGGACCTTCCTATCTTGTCCCCACTCACAACATCGAGTGAATCGTCAGCAGTATCATATTTAAAGTATGATAATAACATTTTACCATTATGGTTACATAATATAGCACCGGTTACTGATTCTTGGTATACGGTCTTATCTCTTAAGAGTTTGTAGGTAAACGAGAAACGGTAAACAGTAAACAGTTTCTGTCGTTTCTGAAAACATGTGGTTTTTGCTTACGTTAGTTTAATAGTTGTCAAATAAATTAATTGTCGAATCTCGAATATTAATTATTATTCATTGAATGTTTAAACACAAAAAACATTTTAAGTAATAACTAAATTATGTGTATTATTTAAAATATAAATTTAAACCAATGCATATTTTTTGATAATGTTTTACATTTTTTAAATAATGTTGTACCTATTTTAGTTTAAAATTTAATTAAAAATATGCATATTATACACTTCTATCCGATCAGCATTATTATGTATGAGAATTAAATTTCACACTTTGCCGACAACTTTATTTGTATGTATACTTTATTGGTAAGTTTAGTCTAAAATTTGATTTTTTTTTTTTAATAAATGATTAATATTATTGATAAATGAAGACTATGATTAGAACATTTTGATTTTATTTCAGTGGCAAATAGTAGAATTGGTATAATTAATCAAAAATAACAGTGAACTATAATATTACTTGACACAAGACAGTTGAATTTGACCAGCAATTAATGCAAATTCATATTGCATACTGGTACCGGTACCTATAGGTAATTGATACTGGTTCCAATCTGAATACTTCATAAATCAATATGGAATAAAATATACAATAGATTAACAATTATTTATGTAAGTACAAATATTTTTTTTATATAAAATAAATCAATGTTCTACAGAATTTGATGTAAATCATAATTTTTTTAGGAAATTAAATTTTGTTTTAATTCAAATTTCAATTGAATTTAGTAGTACCCATTAACTTTTAATAAAAATATCTATAACTACAATTAAAATATTTTGATTTTATTTCAGTGGCAAATAATAAAATTGGTATAGTTAATTAAAAATAACGTTGAACTATAATAATGTGACTAGACACTAGACAGTTGAATCTGACAAGTAATTAATACAAATTCATATTGCACACTGGTACCTATAGGTTCTTGCTACTGGTTCCAATCTGAAGACTTTATAAATTAATATGGAATAAAATAAACAAGAGACTAAACAATAACTATGTAAGTACAATTATTTTTTTTATTATTAAATTAATCAATGTTATAAGTAATTTGATGTTAATCATAATTTTTTTTAGGGAATTAATTTTGTTTTCATTCCAATTTCAATTGAATTTAGTTGTATTAACTTTTAATTCAAATATCTATAACTAGATTGGTAGAACAAATTAAAATTGTTATTTTTGGTTTCTCACAGTCACATATAGTACCTACCTGATAACTTTTTAAGTTAATATGGAATGAAACATGTTTAAATGTTTAAATTGACAACAGAATCAATTAAGTATGTATAAATATATTATTTTTTTTATATAAAATAAATAAATTTTTTAAATAATTTAAAATAATTTTTTTTTTAATTGCATTTAGATAAAGAAAAAGTGTGCAGCATCAAGGCTAACTACTTCTACATTTGTAAAATTTGTTGATAACATTGTTTTTATGTTTAAACAATTACCTTAAATTATTGACTTACTATTAAGTAGACCATAAGTTGTAGGGCTATGGAGTTTTTACCAATCTAAATTGAAAAATTTTAAATTTTTTTTTTTTAATATGAGTATGTCATTTTCATGCAATGTTAAAATAATTTTATATCATAAAATATTAATTAAAAACTCACCTAATTTCAAAAATAAGTAAAAAGATTATTATTTTTTAAAACATCCATAGCCCTAAAAATATGTTGTAATCTAGAGTACCTAAATAATGTAAAGTGTGTTTAATGTTCATTAAATTTTTATTAATTTATCTTGGGCTGTGGACATATCAAGTGTTGATATTTTTTACTAGTTATGACCTTACCCAAATTCTGCAAAACTTTGCACTACGGAAATTTGTTCATATTCTAGTAAAATTATTGATAACTAATGTGTTTATTACCTTTGATAATTTAGTATTAAATTAATGTCCATTATTTGGTCTGTTCACACACAAGATAGTTTTGATTCAAAATGCAAATTATACATTATACAAAAAATATATCCCAGAATACCTAATATTTATAAATGGAAAGTCGGGTAGGCACTAAGAAAAACGGGCTCTGAGCCTATAGCCCCACATCAGATTGATAATACAGGACTCGCTTCCTCGATGCACAAAATATTGTAATATCAGTCTGATGTAGGTTATTTATTTTGTTGTGTCCCTTTATTTGTGTAATCAAAATAACTTAGCTATTCCATTTTTTTTTTTATAGTTTACACAGATTAATTTGTAATTATTTATTTTTAATGAAATGAAAACCTTAAGAGATAGGGGCATTGTAAAAATGTATAACTAAAAAAAAAAAAACGGAATGTGTGAATAGACCTTTAACTACTTTAGTCTTGGCTCTAAATCCTGAATCCAAGTACATAAATTATACATTTGTATCTGTATATTATTTATGAATTATTTTTCAAAATACATAGACATTTTTGATTTACTTTGTTTTAAAATGAATAAATGTTATCTGTTTAATATAATAATTTACCATAGTAATTAAGATACACCATATTGTTTTAAAAAAAATATTTATTTTGTAATTTACTAGTCAATCTGATATAGAAATATAAATTATATTATGAGCGTCGTGTAGTTTGGATTACAAAGGTGCTTATTTGAATTCTAAAAATTTAAACGGTGATAAATATTTAAATTTTTTAAAAAATGATCTTCCTATTCTTTTGGAGGATATACCATTATCTAGACGCAAAAATTTAGTTTGGCAGCAGGACAGTGCTCTAGCCCATAATAAGAATACTGTCATACAGCATTTAAATAGCACTTTTGGTACAAATTGGATGGGAACATTCCCAATGTTGGCCATCTCGTAGTCCCGATCTGACTTCGCCGGATTATTTTCTTTGGGGTTATCTTCAAAGTATAGTTTACAAGGAAATGGCTGCTAATGTAAATGATCTTAAACAAAAAATTAAAGATGCTTGTTCAAATATCCCCAAGTCATGTGTTAGTGAAAACTACTACAAATTAATTGATTAGACGACTGGCAATTTGTTTAGAAGTGGATGGTCATCAGTTTGATCATTTATTAAAATAAATTATTAATAAACCTTAATTGAGTACTTACAAGTATTGTGTTTGTGTTTGTCTGTTCAAATTATATTTACATCATAGATAAGTATATTTACATTTTAATTTACAATATTTTGTTCAATTATACCTTACACACATATACCATAGAGTAATATTACTCTAAAAATAATACATAGAACAATATTTTATAGATCATTATTCATTAGAAATAATCACGGACTAAGATATATTATCTTAGTCCGAATCTATTGATTACACACTGAAAACATTGATTGTGAATAACTTATGAGTTAACAACCAAGGTATACAAATTAATTATTCAAATAAAATATAAATACAAATATTGCTAAATAATGGTATAGCCGGTATTGGTACTATAGGTATGGACGTATGGTAGTATGGTACATATGAATTATGACTATGACTACCTTGAAGATATAATTTACATTTTTTTATTTTATCAATTAGTATTAATTACTATTTAGTATTTTAGAAGCCACTAGCCAGTAGGATTAATAAGTTCAAGACATTGAAATAAGTTTAGTTATTAATAGTTATTAATACCTATTCGATAGTGCGAAATTTACATTAAACACTTTTTTTCATAAACAG
>JANEHU010002902.1:0-58080 GCA_027563435.1 Nasonovia ribisnigri | reverse complement strand
AGCGTTTTTCTTATTTGGTTGTAATTCAAAAACGAACAATTGTAGATGCATGAAAATTTCACTAAATGTTTATATTCTCATTTTCTATACACCATTCAATTTTGAAAATATTTTGATTTGTTTTGAGCTGTTTACAGACATTTTTTAGTTTTCAATTTTTTTAGTTTTTTTTTTTATAATTGTCAATAAAATGTTATTTGGTGGGCCAAAAAGTCTGAAAATTTAATACAAGCTTTCTTATATATTGTTACAACATCAGTTGAAAAATTTTTAAAATACATAGGCACGATTTTTTTTTATAAGCATTTAAAGTTCGAATTTTGACAAAATTTGTCAAAATCTCGAAAATTATAAATCATTGTAATTAAAAAATTATAAAATGTTCAGTTTTCATAACTAAGTGTTGAAAATTTAAAACAAAAATTCTCATAAATAAATCATACTGTAACTAAAAAATCTAAAAAATATATCAACACATTTATTTTTTACAGACATTTTAATTTCAAATTTAGACAAAATTTCATATTTAAACCAAGAATAATGATTTTAGTTATTTTGATATAATTTAAAAATATTATTTGTTGGTATATGAAACTTTTAGAATATATTGTTATATTTTATATACACGTAATGGCATTTTAAAATATAATTTTTTTGAGAAAAATGAATTTAACCAACTATAGTAAATACTAATGCCTATAATACTAAAATTAATTATTTTATTCACAATAATATCATCAAATACATTTAGACTTAGTAAGATATTATAGGCTGACTGACCGTCTTCGCTCAGAATCGTTTTTCTTATTCAATGATATTATATCATTGGATAAAAATCTAACACAATCCATTACAGTGACTCACTTGTAACCTACTGTACAGCAGAGCGACATACAGTTACCCGTCCTTTTTTTCTTCTAATTAATTTTTAAAAAAAAACTTAATATTTTAAAAACCTTTATATCCTTAATATGAATTGTGATAGCTGGTATATTATTTCTCCACTCAAAGACTTACAATACATTTTTAGCATGAATTGCATTGAAATAATATGTAATAAATATACGATTTTATGTAAAAAAGTAAACTATGCAAAAATATGTAAAATAGCATACTAATTACAAATGTTGATAAATATGATTCATAAAGGTTATATACAGATATCCAGAAATATGAAAATGAAAAAATATGCAGTTACATAGTGCTCTAGTTATGAGTTAAAATATATTTTAAAATACTATAAATAGTTTTATTAATTATAATTACCTAGTTTGCTGAATTACATGTATGCACAACTTAAGAAATGTCTGTCGTATTATTTGATTTGGACATTTAATAAAAATTTTAAGTGGCCACCATCCATCAACACTCATTTGTTGCAGAAACCATTCAGAACCAGATTGTGAAGCACTGAACTGCTTAGTCAACAATTCTGTCCATTGCATTATAGTAGACTAAAAATTTAAAATTCAACATAATATGATTATTAAAAAATTAAAACCCACCATAAATAAAAAATACTTACTCGTTCTTTAGCATGTATATAAGTTTCCAAAAAAAAAGCTGAAGTTAATTTTGTAGCAAGTTCAGCTAATTCCTCCGTATCTTCTAAAGATTGAGGAATAAATGCACATATTTGCCACATAAATCTTAAGAAAAAAGTAATTAATATTAAACATAATAATAGTTTGCTAAGTAAACATTTTTGAACAACTTACTGAAAATAAGCACTTTCAAATATATTTTTATCTTGTAAAAATTGTCTATTATCCCTCCAAATCCATCCTTCTAATTCACTACTCAATTTTATTGGTGGACATATTTCTATATCATTAGAAATATTATGTTCTTCAATTTCTGGATCAGTTGGCTTAACAAGTTCATAAAACAACATATAAGCACTGTTTGTTTTTTCAAAACTCAAATCCATGTACTTGTCTGTTACCGAATCATAGGTTTTACTCTGGAATGAAAAATGTGTTTAACATTTAAATGGCAAATTACGTAAGTTTAAATATGTATTACTGTCATTTCTCCACCAAAGCATTCAGCTGCTAATTGGCTAGCATCAAACAATTTTACTTCTGCATCATTGAATAAATACCATTGATCAGTACTTGGTGTTTGAGACTTATTTGTACGTTCTCGGTTTCGTATAAAGCTATAATAATGACCACCATCTGCTGTCCCTGTATGTACTGTGACACCAATAAGTTCATATTGATAGTTTTCTTCCAAACGCTCAGTTCCTTTATTTTCATTCATTTCTTTTTCTTCAAGATAATGCTGAGGCATCAAATGTTTTTCAACATAACCAGACATGTCAAGTATCATAGGAAATGAAAAGTGGGTATTCACTTTTTCTTTCATCATAGTCACCATATTAAATGTATATCTCATTGTATTAAAACACAATATTTGTGGTAATTTTTTGAAACAAGCCCTGAAATGTTAAATGCATTAATATTCAATAAACCAAAAATATAATGACAGTTAAAGTTTAGTTACCTTTTTTCTGCACGAACTTTCTTCTCACACTGAGAACATGTATACATATTATCTCCATCTAAAGTATCTTTTAATGTTACTTCATCGAGAGACTCATACAGATTTCTCATATCAGCTACTTGACATCTTACAGTATAAAACTCTTCTAAAGTTCTACTTACATGGTCACAATCCTAAATGTTTCAAATTTAATATCAATATATAGCTTTTTTAGATTAGTTACAAATTATTTATAAGTACTAGCTAATTATATTAAATAAACTGTAATTTTTCAAGAATTCAATATATATAAACAATAAAAATTAATGTATAGAGGATTATATATAAAAAAAAATGTTTTAATGTAATGAACAGATAATACTGTTTATTATAGATTCTGAGCGGAGTAAAAGAATGTTTGCATTTGCAATGTGTTTTGTTTTCTGTCCGTCAACAACATTTGGGGTGAAAAAAATGCTCCAATTTTTTAGATCAGCATCTTACTGATAAAGAAGTGAATCTAGTTGATACATTTGAGAGATCAAAATTGAAAATTCCAAGTAGTTTTATAAAGCGTCAAGAAAAACAAAAATCTATTTTGTTATTTTGGTTTAAATCATAAATTAATATAATAACTGTATACCTCTGCAATTTTCACCAAATATTTATAATAGCATTTTACATGAATGGTAGCATTTCGAAATATTTTAACTCTACTTTAACTAGTTATAGCCTTAAGACATTTTTCAAATTTTGTACATTTTTTTAAAATTATTCTCGAAAAAAGACTTTTCCACTGGGTAAAAAACTTAAAAATTAATGCAAGATTATTTATAAGTTTCATTAATGGAAGTTCAAAAATATTAAAGATATATAGGCACGATTATTTTTTATATACATTTAACATTCAAATTTAGACAATAACAATATTCATCAGAATTTAAAAAATTTACAAACTATTTAATAGTTTAAAATTCATAGTTTTTATTTTCATAGCTAAAATTAAAAATTTTAATAGAATTCTACCAATAACAAAAAAAATGATTGAAACAGTACATTAATTATTTTGAGCGTTGAAATTATCATTTTTACTATACTTATTTTATATATTCAGCGGTAAATTGTTGAATTCCCATTAATCAGTTTTTTATATTCGAATGACCCTGGACACTTCAAATTTCACCACAAGATAAAATGAACATTTTTCATACATGGTAACATTTCGAAACTATTTTGACTGTTTTTATTTATTGACTTTTTATAGCTATTTACATTTTTTAAATTTTGTTAATTATTTATCAATTAGATAATTATAAAAAATTTTCATTTTATAGCTAACATTAGAAATTTTAATAGGCTTTCACCCCAATCAAAAAGAAAAAGTTCACCGGAGAGTTACGCTATTGATAACCAATAGATATTGTATTCTAGTCTTCGCTAAGAATTATTTTTTGTGTATAATGAGATTTATCATTAAATACAAATATTGTACATCCATTTTAACGACATACTCGACAACTACTGTACAGCAGAGCAGTATAACTCGTCCACATTTTTTTTATATTTAAGAATTACAATTTATTTTTAATTTAATATAATAATAAATTAAAATAAATCATAATATAATATAATATAATATAATATAATATATATATATAATATAATAATATTAAGAGGATACCTACCGCAAGCTTTGTGTCCTTCTTACAAACCCATAACATAGCAAATTGTACATTCTAAATAATTCATTTCATTCTGTTATGTTTAATTTAGAGTGAATTATTATCAAATTTATTTATTTATTTATAATTTTAACAGAAATTACCCTTTTTACAGTGTATAACAATTGTTACAATATAAATTTAGTAGTAAGAATATTTTGACATAGGTTTTTTTTAACTTTAATTTTAAAACGAGTTATGAGCATATTAAAATGTACAAGCTATGTTATGCGTTTGAAAGACAGTCACAGCATGTGTGCTCTGAATAAATTAATGACATATCAATTTTTGTTATTCATCAAATTATCAGTAAGTTGACAGTTGTTAAATTTAATTTTTCATCCATCACCAATAGTTCATGTTAGTTACCTACCTAGGTAACTACATAATAATTAATTTATGTAATACATTACATTTGAAAAAATGGTTTTTTAAATTTATATTTTGAACTAAAAAAAACAAACTAACTTCTAACTTCTACTCTAACTTAAGTTACTATTTTCACCAAACTAACTTTTATTTAACTAAGTTAGAAATTTGGTATATTTCAGAAACTAACTTAGTTACTTTTTGTATTAAAGTAACTTAACTTTAACTGGTTAAAAAAGTGACTAATTTGCCAAGCTTTGATTATTAGTATATTATATAATCTAAGAAAGAGAAGAATATCTTGTAACAACTATGTCTGAACACTGTGTCATTTAGGCAAACTGATTTAAGTACATACAAAATTGATATGCCTATAAATAAGCAATTTCACTAACATTATTATAGATACTATGTCATTTTTGTAAACTTATTGTCAATCATATAAAAATGTTTCATAATTATACTAACCAATGAAACAACATTGTTGCTAATTACACCTCCAAATAGAGTTTTAACAAGTGTTTTTAATTCAGGTGTCATTTCTTCTAGCTTAGATACAAGGTCAATAAAAAATTCAGCCATATCCTTCTGCTCACCAGTATTCAATAGTTGTTGATCCATTGTATAAACTTTACAGAAGCTACGAGGATTGTAAGTTTTTCTTTCGCTTTCCTGTAATAAAATAATATAATGGTTATGGGCGTCAGAGCCAGTGCTTTTTTAGTATGAAATCATGTCTTACAGGAAAAACTCTCACGCCTGTAAAATAGTTGGCTTTTGTTAATTTTTTTTTTTATTTAAAAGAAATGAACATTTTGAAGAGAGGATAAAAGCCCAATTTTCAAAATTATAATTATAGAAGCTAAAATATGCATTTGAATGGTGCACAATATTTGTTACTTTTCAAATATATTTTTCTCATATTATTTTAAGTGAAATTTGGCCTTTGATCCAACCTGAAAAAAGTTATCATATTTTAGAAAGAAAAAATTTATCAAAATTTGACATATCAACGAGGTGTGAGAGTTTTTTCTTTGAAGTAATTTTTGTAGATATTACTCCATATCAACTTCCTTGAATAGGTATCAGGTAGTAGATTAGTGGAAAAGTTATATAATTAAGGTAGCAACTGAAATATATGATACAATTTAAAATTCTATAGAGTTGCAAAAAATTGGAAAAACCGGCATCAACACCCTTAAACACTAAGTTTTTAATTATATTTTATTTCCAACAAAAAATTTTTCAAGAAATTGATTGGTTTTATAATTTTCAATTATGAAGAATAGAATAAGCTGAGAGGCTAGTAAATCAAGGCATCGAGGGCAACCATTAAGAAGGGAGACGAGTAATACGAGGTTAGATTTAACACAGCAAGAAGCTAGAGAAAGAATATCAAGGTTTGTTCCAGAAAAAGTGCTGCCATGTGGTTGAAAAAACATTTCTAAATAGAAGGCTGCAAAGAAAAGATGGCGAATTTGTGCTCCTTCAAAGCACTATCTATACGTTACACACTAAGTAAGAATGCAAGAATACCCGATAACAACTCCATACTCTAAAATCTAAAGTGCTGTAACAAATAGAGTGCAGAGACCGGTAGGGAGAATGTTAGACTTTATGAATACTAAATACTTAAGAATCTCTCAAATTTATATGGTATTTAAAAGAGATAGGGTGTAGAATAATCTAGTGATACCTACATACTCAAGGGGATTTACAAGGGAATAGGGATGATGCATAGAAAAATGATTCCTGGAAGGGAACAACTTGGTATGATATTTGCTGATGTTAAAAATAAGGTTCAACACTGTGTCCAAAACAAAGATGGAATCAAGATCTGATGGGTGGCCATCTAGAGCCGATTTTATTTTGTGAAATATTTTAATGTTGTTAGTAAATAAAAGTCCTATTTAGAAAAAGAGGCACATATAAAAAAGAAATTAATGATACTTTAAAAATTAACAGTAACAAATTGTTTTCCAAATTAAATATGAAAAAAAACTAATCACTGAACAAAAGTTCTGATTCCCTTTTATCTTCAGCACATAAATAGATATCAGACAAAAAAAAAATGTAAATCTTTGGATGAAATGAGAATTTTTTACACATTTAACATGGGTGGTCGTTTAATCTAGCTCAATAAGGTATAACCTTATAATATGGTCTCTAAAATTGAATATATTTATTATTATACCAATCATACCAATAAATAAGCAAACATTCGCTTAAGCTCAACCAATATGGATGCATGTTTATTAGACTCGTCACATTTTGCTTCAAGTATGGATCGTCTTGCTTGTGGCATCATAAATAAATGCTGCATACAGGAGGCCATGTAACAAGTGGCACCAAGATTTGTTAAGCCAACATACCCACAATTAGATCTACCATCATCATGAGGCCAATAATCCCATAAATATGGAAGCCGATTTAAATCTACAAAAATATAAGTAAGAATAAATATGTGTACAAAATTACCCTTAAAATAATTACCATTACTATGTTGCTCTAATAATTTTTTGTATAAATATTCATAGTTTTGAGGAGTTTCTTTTACTAATTCAACTAATAAATCATAAGCTGAAGATCGAGCACTTTCAGATTTACATTTAGGTAACTGTCGATTCTGAGGATCGGGTAAAGCAAATAAAAACTCAAAAACCTAGAATTTTAAAATAGAAAGCTATAAATTTAAATTTTTAAATTTTTTTTTAATACGTACTGTGTCCAAAACTTTATGACTTTGTTTACTAAATTTAAAAGGGGGTTTATGCCCTAGTATATTTGACATTAAATTTAAGAGTCCAATCAAACCATCATCTTGAAGGCCACTATAATGTGTCTCAATAAAATCTCTAGATGCAATTGATTCCCAAACTCGTATAGCCAATGCTTCAATATCAATAATACATTTTGGTGGAAATTTAATACTTTCTAAAAAAATAAAATACAGATTATACATTTATTTAAATAAAAATATTTTCACACATTTACCTTGAATGATGTCGTTTGGTAAGCAATTAACAAGTCGACACATAAGCCAAAAATAATCTCGGCAAGCTGGTCCATAATTAAGTTTATCTTCATCAGTTATCCTCATTGAATTCTAAAATACAATATAATTTAACAAAATACAATTTTAACTAATTATTTAAATTTACTAACTTCAAGTCTTATATTTTGTGGTTGCATGCATTCAGCCTTATCTAGGAACTTGATTAACTGAGATAAAAGTAATGTAGCAGCAGTACGATTTGCAGGAGGCACAGCACAAAGTCGATATAACGCAACACATATTTCATGTCTAACTAATGGATCTGGATCTTCAAGGACTAGATTGCAAAGCCACATGGAGAACTGGTTAGATTCTAAAAGTGCTTCACAAATACCATTTACACTGTGAGACCATGACAAGACCAAAGTCATTAGGAAATGAATAACTTGAGCTCGGCCCCAAAAACCGGTTTTAATATCTTTTGGGTGTCCAGGATAAGATAGCTCATTTAAAATACTCATCAATCTAGGTATAACCAAATCTATCTTCATAAGTTTTAACATTTCCTAAAAATAAAATTAAAAGTAAAATTAAAAAATATTTTATAAAATGTATTGAAAAAATTACTTTATTAAGTTTTGGCACAACAAGATTAGCTTGCTTTTTAATGTGTGATTTTCTTGGTCGAAAATAAGGATCAAACCCTAGTCCTTCAAATTGATCTAATTGTCGTCTATCATTTGGTGACACGCCAAGTTGACAGAGTAATTTAAGTAAATGAGCCAAGCAATCTTGATGCCATTCGCTGTTACCCTGAAGTGTCCCTACAATTATTTTAAAATTGTTTTTATTTGTATTTTGATACAATTTTTAAATTAATTTTTCCTAGAATCTACAACTTACCAGACAACAAAATAGTAAAGAGATGTTCTAAACCTCCCTTTTCAATGAAATATTCTCCCCATGAACTAGATAATCCATTTGTTGACACCTATGAATTAAGTGAAAAGATTTTTGTAAAAACATGATTTCTTAAAGGATGAAGAATATTATTTATGATTTAAACATACCTCTGGCAATACTTCATCTTCATCTGAATTTTTTTCAACACCCACCTGAACTAATGATTCAACAATGTATAATGAATACATTAGTTTTTGTAAATTTGATGGATCTAAATCTTTCCTTAACCAAACTTGACATTTTTCTTTTGTTTCATGAGTTGGAAAGTGTTTAAAACATTCTAACATTGAGGGACTAGTTGGAAGCATAGTCAAAATATCCCAAACACTTCTTGATAATACTTGAGCTCTTCCATGTAGTAACTCATTCTATTCATAACAATAATATTCAAATTTAAAATCAATTCAATTTTAATATAAAATGATTCTGAGTGGAGGCATTATTCTAGCATACATGTATAAATAATCAAATTTAATAATTAAAATCAAAAATATCTCATGCCTATGAATAGCATAAATTTCCAATAAACTATTTTTTTGTTAAAGGTAGAAAAACTTGTGGAGACTTTAATTAAGATTTTTAATGTTAGCTATGAAAAGAAAAACTTATGAATTTCTAACTGAAAAGAATTTGCAATATTTAAAAAAGTCTATAAAAAGCTCAAAAACAATCTAAAATTTTGAACATTTTAACATATAAGCAAATGGTTTAATAAGGGTTCTATTCTAAGCAAATTCATATAAGCCTATATTAAAAAGTAGTTACACTAATATAAAAGTTATTAAATTGTGTATGGAATTGTAGTACAGAATTTTTAACACATAGAGACCCTAGTGAGTTCATTGCACTCGCAAAGTGAAGTTTCCAAACTTGTTTTTGTCTAATTTAGCTTTTCTAAATTTGATATTGTATTTTTTTTAAATTTTATTTACGTTTTTATTTAGTTAAAAATGTTTTACATGACAATAATTAAAACTATTAAAGAACATTTTTCATCCCTCCTTTTTAATTAAGAATATAAAATAATTACTTCTTCTTCGTCAATTGTTTTCATTGATCCAAGAGTATGCATGAGACCAAATAGTACTTCAAAGTTTTTAGGTCGTAAAAGCAATAATGTTGGAGAACTTTCTTTAGTTGGTACAACTTGTGCAGATCCTGGTAAATCTTGGTCACCAAGTTTCTTCTTACGAGTAGTACTTAATGATAAGTATATAATCTATAATAAATGTTTCAAATAATTACTTGTCACCTAGATTACTTTAAAATTATTTACTTGATTATCTTTTAATCCAGTTTCTTGAATAGTTTTTTCATCAAAATCTGATGTTATTTCTTGGCCTAAAGCAATCATGCGTATATTACCATCTGCCGGTAATTTTTGAATAGCTAAATTATCATTCTGACTTTCCCACCAATGAGCTATTTCAGCTCTCATATCAGCTATATAATCTGTACTAGGCATATCAAGAGTTAACTTTTCATCTAACATGGCAGGATTGATATTTAATCTAATTGTTGCTGCATTTTTATCATTTTGAATTACATGACTCATAATACCATGTCCTTCTAAAGTCCATTTTCTTAAATGATAAGCATACTTTCTCTTAAATGTTTCTAAGTGAGTTTTTAATAGTAACAGAGCTCGTTGTATATAAAGTAGACTGGATTCTTCTTTATCATTCAAAGTACCTGCAGCTACTGACAAATTTGATACACACTCACTAATAAACTTGTCTTCCTTATCAAGTTGTAGATTCATCATATAATAGTTGTTTATGTATTGTATCGCAGCCATACTTACATCTAAAACCAAATTGATTTAATAATTAACGTATCAATAATAATTTATAACTAATACATAAGAAGAGACATTAATAATATGAATAAATAATGACTGCTATAAAAAAACATTTCATCATTAAGAACTATCCATAAATAAATATGTTAAATGAATCGCTAAACATTATTCCACTGAACTTTACTTCTCCAAATATGTTCAATCATGAATAGGTATTTACTTTTTAAATCGAAACATTTTTAACAGTAACTATGTTAATTACTACAGTTCTTAAATTTTATAATCTTATTACCTTTAATTATATTCATTTGATGCTAAATGTTTTATTATATAAATTTAATTCAACCAAAAATATATTTTTATAATATTGTATACATAAATATTTACCTAACCTATGAATGTACCACCATAATTTTATTTTCAATAATAGAAGAAAACCAATGATACTATGTAACATTTTTAAAATTTAAAAAAAACTGTCCATGTATTTTTAAGTTTCGATGTGTTTGAGAACTGTGGCTTAAATTAAAAACCAAAAACCCAATGCTAAAGATATTACATGCATTTTGATTTGGCACATATAAAAGCTAATTAAACTGTTGCTTACCATATTTTGCCTTTTACCAATCAACATATATAAATTAACATAAAAGTATAGAGTAACGTTAAAGTTAAAAATAGAATGACATAATACAATTTAACAATAAACACAAAAACAAAGTAAAATTAAAATTTTTAGTAACATTAAATATAAAATTTAAATTTTGTTTAATGTAGCATAGTTTTCACATTTTAATTTTAAATAACACTAAACAATTTTTTTTTCAAATTTGAGCCTTGATTAACTATAAATTATTTCTTATACTAACCATTATTTGATGCTTTTAATGCAATTCTTGATAAGTGTTCCATAGCAGCTGCATGACCATTTCTTGCTAACAACAAATAATCACTAGATACTTGTTGTTGGGCCATATTACATAGCTGTGTAAATAAACTAAGAGCAGTCATAGTATAACTTTCTGGAGCTAATGATAACAATTTTTCACAGTACAAATGTGTCAATGTTTCAACATTAAATGTATGTTGTTCACGACAACGGACTTGACGTAATAACCAATTAAATAATTCATCCCGACAAACTTCATCAGATACCAAACAATTCCATAATGTATCCAGTTCATCAATAGTTAACCTACAGAGTTTAACATTTTAAAAACCTATCTTTTAGTTAAATTGTAATTAATGACTTACTTAATAGTATCTGGAAGTCCAATTGAAGAGTAAATGTGAGTCAAAAATTGTAGTCTAGCTTCTATATGAATTTGGTGAGAGTAAAATCCTGAATCTTCAAACAAATTATCGGCATGTTGTTTACAGTACTCTCGAAAATTGTTAAACACTCTATCAATCATACTGTGATGTTTAACAGCCCAAAGAGTGACCTGACGAGTATCCATTCCAACATTAAGGTTAGCCAATGAAGCTCCTCGGAATTGATGAAATGATGCAAATAACTTAGGTAATAATCTTAATGAAATAACTACAGATCTAAAAAAAATACATACAACTAAATTATACACTATCAAAAATTAGTAATGCATAATAGTAACATACTCGTCTCAATGTATAAACTTAGTATACATTTTAGTATTATAACGTGCATGTTATTAATTTTTTATACTAAACACTAAAATGTCTTGTTATTTAACTGAAAAAGATATTATATATTTCAACATACTTGTTTTTTTGTATATTCTCTAAACAGCCTTCAATGAATTTCATTCTGATAGCACGATCAGTATTAAAGCATACCAAATTAAATAATGCTTTTTCTGCTTCTAAAGCTAATGATTCACCTAAGAGTGTCTGAAAAAATATAAAATATTTGTAATCGATAATACAATTTCATAAACATATGAAATATTATTTTTATCTTTCAATATTTGACTATAAACATAAATAAAATAATTTAAAATACATTTTCATTTAATATATTTATTAAGAATTAATTAAAATAAATACATTTGTATTAAAGTATTTTAATACATTTTTTAGAGGATTTTTGGGACTAATATGTACTGTACAAGTTAACTTTACAAATGTTTATTTTATTTTTAATAGCTTATTAATAGAATGAGCTTGTGAAATAAGGCAAAAGTTTTCCAAAATTATCCAACTTAAAAATGTGTATTGCTAAAACTTTTTCCATAATATTTTCTGAAAGGAATTCCAACGCTTGAATAAGCGTCGAAAATACACTTCTTTTAATTATGAAATCATATTAATTAATGATTAAAAAACAATTGTAATACTTATCTTGATATAATTTTTTTTAATTCAAAATAATGTATACAAATGTAAAGAATATATGAATCAAAAGTTGTTTCTATATTACTTACAATATTATCATCTTGAAGTAAATCCCACAATAATGTTGAACCAGGTTTACAAACATTTTCTATATTGAACTGATTAGATATAGTTGTAGTTATGTTTTGAGTACAAGGATGCACATTTTTACTGGTATGGAAATTAGAATGGAATGCCATATGATTTAACTGTTGTGTAGATAAATGAGTCTGAGCACGTGCTGCAAGTTGCAACAATTCCTCGTCACAGCCTGAATCTTCTCCATCAAAATCAGCCATATTTTTGTCAGATTTATTTGACATACGAGATGACATACTATTCTCATCTCCACTATAATCTTCTAGCATTTGTCTATTTATAAGTGTAGATGGTACCTGCTGATCTGAAGTAGTATCAATCGGTGATATACCAATTTCCATAGCTTCCATTGATTCACTATCTTCATCTTCAATATCTTCATCCTCGTCTTCATCTTCCTCGTCATCATCTTCATCGGCATCAGACTCAGAATCATCTTCAGTACAATCAGTTCTAATGCACCTCATTTTAAGATTTCTTATTTTTTTGTCTAAAACATTTAGGAAATACATAAAAATATTAATTATTATAATTAGTTTATTATTAATAAGATGTAATTTACGGTTATTAATTTTTCCTCTTGGTTTTTGAAGTTTGGTTCCCTTTACTAGTTTACAATGATTTATTTGAACTTTATCTGAATCTTCATCACTAGAGTTACATGGTTTCATAACTCTCATTCTTGTATCTCTCATTGCTTTCTTTCTAACACAATGCCTTATTTTGCACATACCTAATGGTTTGGATGGTCTAATAATATCTTTTTCATTAATATCAAAATCATCATCTAATTCTTCAATTTTAGCTCCTTCTAGAACTAATGATTCTAAAAAATAAAAATAATTACAATATTATATCGTTAATATTTCTTGATAATTCTTACCATTATCAGAGTAAGCAAAAATGTTTTCTTTTTTAGGTTTTTTTCTAGGAGTGGGACCATCACTCATATCACTTCGTTCATCACTAGATTCACCCTCGGAATTGCTATTGAGGCTAGCACTATTTTCTGATGTACTCATATCATTTGAGCGAACTATTCTACGGCCATCACGTATATTTACAATCCTTGACATTTTTGGAATAGAAAATTCATGAGTTCGTGCAGTTGTTGCCATACTTGACCAAATGAATTTGGTAAGAGCTGATGCTAAAAATAAGCTCTATAAAACATAAATAGAATTAGAATTTTAAATTTATATTTTGTTGTATGTATAAATTTACTTGTTCAGTGTGCTCTTTTGGTTCTAGTTTTCTTAGTAAATGATATAAATGTAAAACAGGAGCGGGTTCTAAGTGTTTGATAAAACCAGGTAATAAATCAAAAACTTGTTTGCTACAATGTTTTAACTGTGCTGCTTGCCAAATAGTATCAATATGTTCATTAGTAATCTTACCTTCTGATGCTAAAAAATTAAGTGTAATACTACACTGTTTAATTACCTAAAAAAGGTTTACATTTTTATTAATTAAATTTAAATTTAACATTGAATTCACAACAGAACATACTTCAACATGTAAATTTGGCCCAAACACATGGGATATAATTTTACGATGTACAAGCCAAGTTGCTAAATTATGTCCAATCTGTTCGATAGTAACCATATCATTAGATTGTGATGATGTTGATAATGTTGCTGCAGTTACATGGACAAGTTCATTTAAAGATCCTATATGGCTATTAATTTGAGATATTCCTGCTAGCCTCATTGTTAATGTTGGGGATGTAAAATACTTAAATGCCAATTCAAGACCATCTTTATCTAAATTAGATGTATGACCATCCTTGTTTGAACTCCACATAAAATCTATAAACAACATTAATATTAAGTTTTTATTTAGTACATTTATTTGCATTTGTTACTTAAAAATAATATATTTACCAGCCATAGTTTTAGCTGCAGGAGTTCTCAATTCTTTATCAGATAAGTTACACATAAATCTTAAGACTTTTGACCTCAGGGGAACAAATACATGAACATTTGTGTGATAATTTAGCCACAGTTTTACATTACAAGCAAGTATAACAATTGGATTCGCAATAGTTAATGGCAATGATTCATAATCAAAACAAGACATAATTGCTTCCAAACCACCAACCCTAAATAAATAAGATGCTTGTTTTACAAATAAAAAGCAAAAAATAAAATAAAATAACTTACCGGCAAAACATATTAACAGTTCTTAAAAGTAATAATGGCATATCGATTTCTTGAACATCGCAATAATGATTCATTGCTGAAACTTCTTGTTGAGTTACTTCTTCTGTCTTGTAATGTGGATATTGTTTTACAGCAACGTATAATGGAAAATTCATCAAAAATACTTTTGTCATAAGATGTAATGGTTTTTCCATTTCTGCTAATGTCCATTGCAACTCTACAAAATAATTTTAAAAAAAAATACATAGTATATTAAAATAGGTAAAAATAATAAATTAACATATTTATCATCAGAAAAACTATATAATACATATTATAAAGGTTTGAATTAAAAAAAAAATTAGTTATTCACCTTCGTCTTTGAAATTTGCTAGTAAATTTTCCCATTTACGGCTACTCTCAGCATCATCATCGTCACGAGCTGGATAGATAATATTATCTTGTCCTTTATAAGATTTTAACAAATTAGTCATTAACAAAACAAAACATTGTGTAATCCACTGAAACTGTTCATAGTTTTTTCTATCTTGAAAACCACCAAGACATTGTCTGTAAAATAAAGAAATTAGTGTTAGGTAGTATCAATATTTTATAATTGTTTGCTTACCTTTGCATAAAAGCCTGAACAAAAATAACCAATTGATTCACTTCAGACTTTGATAGAATTACACAACTAAAGTCGTTCTTTGCACTTGCATCTCTATCTGTAAGAAAATTATAAATTTTAACCGGATAAAAGTGTATTTTAGAAGATATTTGTAATACATACATGGTTTCAGTAGCTTTGAAAACTCTATACATGTCTCACATTCACACATTTTTTAAGTGTATGAGGTAGTGTCCTAAGGGATGTATGTATAACACATAATTTGATAAAAATCACTCATCAAAATTAAAAAAAATTACGAAAATTTGGGAAAACAAAATGTACACAAAATTACTGTATAGTATATACATATGTATGTATACTATATACATATATATATATACACACATGAATATATATTTATCTATTTTTCTTAACTTTTTGAGAATAAAAATAAAGTAGGTTATGCGGCTACAACACGATATCACGATGACAGTGACGCCAACGTTATATTTAAAGAATCTTTGACTTTATAAATTGAATTGATTGCGTACGTATTAAAGTTCATACACTTCATTTTTATTATGATTTATGAGTGAAAAACTCACTCGAGCAAGATCTCACGGATTTATATGCTATATACTATAAAATTTATATTATATTATTTATTATTATATTTAATATAGTATAGAATTATTAATTAATATCATTACAGTTTTTCATATTTCGGGCGCGGGCAAGGTTTATAGATAATATATCGTATACCTAGTATCAATAACATATATTATATTTAGCCATGAAGCAGGCCTATATCCGTGGTTTCGGCTAAGTTTAAGAACCCTGCTCTCAGTCGTGCTCCTACTAAAATCTTTTAAAGAAGTCGTGTTACTAACTTCTTATTCATAATAGAATAGATATGACTTCCGTAATTTTTGAGGTTTCAAGATCCTACAGATTGGCTATTATAGAGTCCGTATAATCCAAAATATTTTGATCAGCTGTCCAAACATGTCAATGTCCTTTTTGTACCGAGCATGATAGAAAGGGCAGGCCCACCATATACCTTATATTATAACTAAATACTAATGGACAGCGCTTAGAGAGAAGTCAGGGGTACGATATAGAGTGGGCGAAAAAGAAACTTTTAGTAGTAAAATGTATACAATTCCTTATGCTGACTCCTTCACTGCTTTATGTTCTTCTTTCTTTCCCAGGTATAAATAGTATGATTCTCTAGCATTGTTGGCAGGGCGGAGTGAAATGCGCTGTACCGCTGTCCATTAGATTATAGGTCTGTCGTCTGGGGCGGGGTACAGTTATCCCAATCGTGATAAGGAATATGTTTTGTTACCAACGTCAAATATTGAAAAAAATTCTGAATGGGAATTTAATTGGGCTCATGGTGATATACTGTATGGAACGTAGTCCGTTCTATATATTATTATTATAATATCCATTGTAAGTTTATAAATAGCGAATAGGTACTTTTAAATATTATTACATAAATAATATTTATAATTAGAATAACATTAGCACTGTATGGGAAATTGGGAAGGGATCAGTATAGTGGGGTATATCAATACAACCGTATAATTATTTTATAATCTTAGACCGTGATTTTATATAAATCAGTTAATCAATTATCAGATGTGTATTTGATCTTGTGTAAAATGTTACAAACTACAAACTTAAGTTAAGCATGGGTAGGTATGTTTTTTTTCACGTATTATTGATTTAAATTTGGTTACTAGGTATTTTAATATTTTATTATTCAAAATTTCAAATATATAATATCATATAGTATTTTCATATTATGTAATAAGACCTTTTTATTTGATATTAAATAAAATATTTATAAAATTATTATAATTAATTATTATAAATTATTACATTATATATTTATTAAATACTAAATTTAGAATAAAGTACCGTATAATTTTGTCGTGCTTGGTGTAGTTCTACAAAACATTGACTGCAAAGTACAAGGTATACCATTTACTTGATAAACTAATAATAATAATTACTTGGTGCCACATAATGATAATTCAATTGTTCTTTATGCTTAAAATATTATTATATACATTTTTTTTTTAAATTTTCTCTTCAATATAGGTACAATACATTTTTAATTTTATTACAATATTATTATTATTTGTAGTAAATTCTACTCACTACACTCTTATACACTATCTGGAATGTAACAAAAGCACCCTTTTTAAGTTCTGGTGGACTTTTAGGAACTGTTTTGAACGTACCATCAATTCCAGCTACAACAACAGTGCCCAACTCTGCTCGATACCTCTCTATTGTTTCCATACTGGCAAACACAACACCTATTTGGTTGCCATCAACTACCAAAGGCCAATCACTTCGGAAAAATCTGCATATTATAAAATATATTAGTATACTTCATCATGTAAGTGATTGATTTGTTATGAATACTATGATTAACTTTTTGCTTTTATTATTAAACTATTAATATATATTTTTTTTTTACCTAGTCAGAGGTCTTCGAATTGTGTGACTGTAATTTTCATGGATGGGATCATTTAATATTTGTACTAAATGATCTAGTGAGCTGGGAAGAGGGGGTCGCCTACAACGTCGCTGTCTTTTAACCCTGTGTTCTGTTTGAAGACATGTATAATTTTCTGCTGCTTCAGGGTGACTAGAATTTCAATTTTTAAGAACAATGAAATGTATTATTGTTTCATGGTTATACTTACTTGACAATTTCCTGATTGTACACTTGTCTAACAGAAGTGAATAAATTTCCAGGTGTAAGGACTCTTTTCGAAATTTTTTCTCGAAAGAATGCTAATGGCTTATTAATTATTTCAGGCCAATGCATATGCTTTCGGTTTAATGTCAGGTAACCTGGATTGTTCAAGTTAACACTAGCTGTGGCAGGGCAAAATGGCCAATCATTATGATTTTTTCTGTGACAAACTAAATATCTTTAAGAACATAAAAGATAAAGGTGATTATTTCATTTGTAGTATTAGTAATAATTCATTTTAATTTTCTAATCATTATTTTCATCAGGTGTATAGACTTACAAACGGTTTCGTACAGAACTTTTTTTATAGTACTTAAAATTTAAGTTGTCCACATAAACTTGAGATCCAACCTGAACTCCTGGAATTATGGTGTAAGTCTCGGGATTTTGTTCTACTGGAACTATGTAATTTAATATAATAAATACAGGTATTAATTTGTATTACACAGTCAAAAAAATATTTTAACAGAAAGCCAATTTTTTTTAGATAAGACAACAGCGGTTCTAAATTAATTCACCTTCATTTTCTCCGTTGGAAAAGACATCATCATCAGACTCGCCACAACTTAGTGTTTCTACTTCATCAACAATGTCTGGATATATAACTAACTGTATTATGTATTATTAAATAACATCATTATATATTTTTTTATTAATACTTAATATTTGTAAATTATAATCACCATAAATTACAAAAAATATATATTACTTTTAATACAACTAAATGAGTACATTTAGAAAATGATTTCAACTTGAATAAAACAAAACTTACAAATAAAATAATAGTTATACGAATAAGATAGGTATTAAAAATATTGTATAGCATAAAAATTATCAACCAATTTTGGTTGAAAAAAAGGACATTTTATTAATTAACTTATTAAGAAATAGTTGATTTTTTTCTAATGTAACTAGAATTAGTTCAATGATATTATATATAAATAAGTCACAAAAGTTCAAACCACTGCAATGCATTAAAAATTGGCATTTAATATAATATTTGTGTGTAATTCTTAAAGTTAATTTTCTATTTGTTTTAAAAAAAGTATTGTAAGTACCTACTACCTATTTATATAGAAAAAAATAATTACAAACAATATGGAATACAATTGTATGACTTAGTTCAAGTCATTATAAATGTGTCATAAATCATTATACTTATAAGATGTGCTATAGAAATAGAATCCAAAAATAAGAACATTACGCTTTACTTTCAAATAAATTAGCTCAAATATCAAATTTTTTATACCTAATATATAATAATAATATAAATATATTATATAATATAATTAATTAATATAATATAATTATATTGTCCACTAGAGTGCGCTGTTATTCAAGAGCTGTCTCTATTCTAGTAAAAAGAGTACTTCGGGATTTTTATTTTCAAGGTTGGTACCATGATATGACATAGTTCTTATCATAATTGGGATAAGTGTATCTCGCCGTGTCGTCTGTGCCTTATAATCATTGTCGGAGCACGGTGGTAGTTCCCTTGGTTAAAGTAGGCTGCGTTGCATATGTTGTTCCATACTTCTGCGCATGCACGAAAAACACACCAAGTTGTGCATAGTTAAAAACAAAAATAGCGTAAATACCATAACAAATTAATTTAAACAAAAAAATACGTAATTATCGTATCATATCATGATTCGTGTATTCCAAATTTCAATTGAATTAAACGAATTATGAATAAACTTGTATTAAGTATTAGTGTATTACCACATAATTGTTCTGTGGTATTACTAATAACTATAGTCTTATTTTTGATTTTAACGTTTTTGTTATATTGACTTATTATAATAATACATCACTGTAAGGCGGTTTGCCGTCACCGCACCCTCCCATCACCGCCAGCCAAGGGCCGTCGCGAAAGACAAATCATGGGAGGCTTGACTCATTAATTTTCCAACTCAAAAAAAAATATCCTTTCTCCGCTCGAATTACTAAGTATTAAAGTACATCTCATACATATTAGATATACTTATAAATATTAAGCAATTCAATTATAAATCCACAAACACCGTTTAATTAATATTATTTGCATATTATCATATTTCAATATTTTTATATAATAATATATATTCCTGAATCTTCAAGTACAAATGGAATAATATTTTAAATTACAACAAAATAACTAAAATCCTTATTCTTGCTCTTACTATGCAATTTCGTACAAATTTGAAGACTGAAATAACCTTATTTTAAATTCAGCTATAAAAGTTGAACATTTTATAAATTTTTAACTACAAAATCATTTTTGATTTTTCAATATGATAAATGTTGTCAGTAATCGAACTTTAAATGTCTATTAAAAAAATGTTGCCTTAATATTTTTAATATTTTTCAATCGATACGTATCAATCTTTCAGGAGCATTGTATTACACTTTCACGCTTTTTTACCCAACAAATAACATGTTATAGACAACTATATAAAGGAATTTTGAATTTCATTTTCAAACCTTAGATTTATGAAGAAAAATGTTTACACATTTCGAACTCAAAACAATTTGCAGATTTTCGTGAATATATTTTTTAGATTCTGAGCGGAGCGATGAATGTATTGATTTTACAATGTGTGTTTTTTTTTAAAATTTTTTTTTTTGTGTGCATGTCATCACCTTTTAGGATAGCAAAAATGCTTCGACTTTCTTCAACAGTACCTTTTCTGATAGGAAAGTGAATCTAGTTGGTACTTTGGGAAGTCAAAAGTTAAAATTTCCCAGTAGTTTTCAAAAGCGCCGTGAAAAGCAAATGAAAAATTAAGGAAAAAACTGGAATTTTTACGGAAAACCAATTTTCGACAAAATCGATTTTAGTTTTTGGTATAACTCTAAAAGAAATGACCGTAAATACATGAAATATTGATTGAATGTTTATATTAGCATTTTTTATACACAAAAATCTAAACATTTTTACTGATTAGTAATCAGTGATTAGTGATTACTGTCCTAAAAGGTGATGACAGACACCCAAAAAAGAAATGTCTATACTTAATAAAACTTTCAAAATATTTTGACTTGTTTTGAGCTGTTAACAGAAAATTTCAGTTTTTTCATAAATATCAATAAAATGTTATTCGGTTGGTCAAAAATCGTGAAAATTTAATACTATGTTCCTGATGTATTATTGGTACAGAACCAATTATTTTTTTTTTCTTAATTTTTATTAGAAATTTCGACAACCTGTACGTTTTATTAGTACAATAAGCTGAAGAGATGGAGAGATAACTATATTAACATGAGTACATGAGTGAAGGGACCATCCAGCGACAGCACTTCAAGGGTGGGAATTACTTATTACTTATAAGGTGTAATTGTGGCATTACAAAATCGATTTAAAAATATAAAAAATACATGATTACAAATTTTTTTTATAAGCTATTAAAATTTGAATTTAAAAATGTTTAAAATGTTCAATTTTTATAGCTATAAGTAGGTTATTTCGTAACCAAAAAATCTAAAGCAAAATCAAAGCAGTTTTACTGTCCAAAGCGGTTAAGACGGACAAAAAAAAAATTTAAAAACCATATATCAATACAAAAAAATTATATTCAAATGTAAAATCAATACATTTATTGTTCTGCTCAGGATCTAAAATTATTTTTTAACTAAAATTTTATAAAATGTTCAACTTTTATAGCTAATGATTGAAAATTTAAAACAAGGTCCCACGTAAGTCGTAAATAGATAAATAAATTACTTTATTCACAATAATATCATCAAATATACTTAGTTATAACTGATAGGCTGACTCACCATCATCACTCAGAATCATTTTTTGTATACAATGATATTATATCATTGAATTCAAATTTAACACTATCCATTACAGTGACCCACTGTACAACAAAGCGACACCCACTTGCCCATCTTTTTTCAATAATGTTGATGTTTCTACTTGTACTCTAAATCCAAAATTAACCTAACTCAAAGTTGGACATTAACGAGTTAGTATTTCAAAAATTAAGTTATTTTTAACTTGTTAATTTAACTTACTATATAGTTCCCTGTCTTAATTAACTTCACTTTAATTTAACTCATTTGTATCTATTTAACTAATCAACTTAAATTATTTATTACATTCCCAATTAAGTTAATTTTGAATTTTCAAATTATCTAGAAAATTTTATTTAATTTAATATACATTTTAATAGATAAAAATTAATGTCATATTAGTTCCTAATTAATAGTTATGCAAGGGTAACATAATTAGTCGCCCCTATAAAGACATTAATGATCAATAGATACAAACCCAAGAAGCTACGATTCATAATTATTATTAGTTATTACTTATTATTGGGACTCGGATTTTCAAGTATAATAAATAACAAAAAAAGCAAAAAAAAACATGACCTATAATTAATACGAATTAGTTATAAAACTGAATAAAAAACATTGCAAAATTAATTTTAATTAAAAAAAGAATTTACTACCATGTATTTGCCAAAATGTTCAGTAGTGAATCTGATTCTATGTCTAACAGAATGTTTTTATACATGGAAAACAAACGCTTTACATCCACCGAAGTGATTGGTGCATACGTCATGCAAGAGGTTTTGTTTAAATCAAACCCATTATAATTAATTTTGTTTGATGAAATGCCACACAGTCTATTATTAATGTCTAGTAATTGTTTCCAGCTCTGTTTTTCAAAAGAACACAATTTAGTTTACCCGAAATTGCAGTTGCATTTAATTTCTTTTCTGTATTTATGACAATATTTATACATTTTGTTAACAATTCGCCTAAAATTGAGCATACAAATTTAGTATTATGATAATTGTTTCAATACTTTGTTAAAAGTTACATTTACCCTCTAATGTTGTAATAATATCTGGTAGTCATCAGTTTGTTGAAATATACACACAATTTAATTGAAGAGATACATTTTGAAAGTTGTTTCACTACTTTAACACATTGAGATTCTACTTCAGTCTTCAATTACACTTTTTTTAATTCATTAAAATATTCCACAGCTGGAATAACTGAAAAAAGCAATAAAAAAGAAAAAAAAGCAAAAAGAAATTGGAATCAGATTGACATGAAACAATTTTATGTATAAAAATTAGATTTCGATCTCATATATAAAAAAGAAGCATTTGTCTTAAAATCCGAGCCCTACTTACTATTTATTAATAATCAATACAATGAATTATTGTAAAATTATCATGAATTATGACTATTTATATATTGTATTTTATATTATAGTTTTATTACAAAAATACCTAGATACCTATACTAGTTAATTATACATTTGATGTATACATTCCATGATGTAGTCATATTATGATACATTCATAGTTCACAATTTACACTGTTATTAAAATTTAATAGATATTTTTAATAATCTAGTTGTAAAATACAAAGCTTATATAAATATAATATTCACCACTTAGAAATATGAATATATATTTTTTTTTAAACAAGAAACACACAATCTGTATCAGTTGACACAATAAGCATTTATGCTAAAAGTAAAAATAACATAAGAATATTTGAAGAAAGAAGCCACCCAATGGTTGCCACTTTCAATTGAGGAGCTTAAATAAGTTACATAAAAGATCTCGACACCACTTATGCTTAAGTTTCCTTGGAGGATTGCCGGGTATGGTAAGTATAAATATAGCTGATTTTTATAATATCTAAATGATTAAGTAATTTATTTTATAGATAAAAAAAAAATATATAAATCTTAGACAATACAGTAAGCACATTTACACCACTCAAATTTTAATTTTAATGAACTCAGTGGATACAGTTTTAAAATTATGCAGTCCTACAGTCTTTAAATTACATATATAAACATGTACACAACATGAGATTATGCATAGGGTACTGACTAAGCTTTAAAGTATACCCTGTTTCTGTGGGCACACGGTTAACGTGTATATTATATAGAATGAAAAGTAAGCATATAATAATGTCAATTATGGCATTTCTAGTAATTCAAACTTGATTTTACACTTTTATCTATTATTAAAAAAAACTTAAAGCATTATGAACGATGTAAATTTAATTAATTTCTTTTCATTCTTTAAATTATTTAAGATAAATTAGATTTTTTCTCCTCTATTGAATCCTGAAATTGCTATATTATGATATATTTTATACTAAAATTAAAAGCTATACTTTAGCTGTTCTTAATGTTTGTCAATAGCTTTTCAATTTAACAAAAAATATAATGTATTATAATTTTACATGTTAAACTAGATAATTAATTAGATGTTAAATTAAATTATAATTGGTTTAACAGCATTTCTTAACACTTAAAATCTTATTATCAACATCTTCTAGATCTTGTATTCTTGTAGGAGTGTCAAAACCTAATTCTTCCCATATATTTACTGTATTTGTAATATCCTTATTCATATTGGATGACTCATGAATAAAGTTATCTAAAATGTCTACCAAACATAATAATGATATAACATTAATTTTTATAACTTTTTTAAATACTATACAATACATTTTAATATATTTACTTGTAAGATCCATTGTAACAATGTTATCATAGCTTGTTTCATTAGCGGAGGTTAAACAATTATAATCTTGATGACACAATTTTTTTGAAGTTTTACGTTCTGCCTTATTATTGTAGAACGATTTTTGAACTTGAATAGTTGTAAGCAAGAAATTCAGATCATCATTATTATCTAAATTATCATTTTGTAACAAACTCGCTGAGGATTGTTTTGTTTTAGATAAAATATAACATGTGTTTTCTAATTTAGACACTAAGAGAAACATTAATTAATATATTAGAAAAGGATATAATATTATATATTCAACTGTTAAAAAGTTTAAGAATTAAAAACCAAGTACAGTATTACTTACAACTTTTATCATCCAGCATATCAGAAATTATAGTTTGAATATTCTTCAAATATTTGATTACGATTGTACATCTTTTTAATAGTTGATTTTTAGTTGCATCATTATAACTGTGACTTGTTTTTTGATTATAGATTAAACATGCATTATACTCTCTCAGAGCTAAAATAAAACATTTCAGTACTATATACTTTACAAAGATGTATCTAAAGTATATTTTTACCATTTTTATACTGTTCGTAAGTCGTAGAAAGTTCTTTATTTTCAATAAGGGCTGTAGCAAATATTTTTTCAATAAACTTTGAAAAATTAATCATTCCGTTTAACAAATTTACATATAAATCCGTGTTGGTATTTGGATCACTCTTATGGATAGTATCAATAATATCCGTAGAAGTTTCTATTGTTGTCTAATTATAAATATAATAACTATAAACTAGTAATAAAAACTTAAGTTTAAAAATATTACTTGAATGAATGCATAGGGATCGATGATTTTGTCTAGTAGATTTTGTATTTCACAAATTTCGCAAACCCAATGGTTTATAAGCAGTTTTAAAAATGTTTTTTTTACTAATGAAGTAGGATCTAAATAAAATTCAATAATAGCTGGTACCATATCACTGTCCAAAAGTTCCAAGCTTGATAAACACGATTTTAAAAGAACAACATCTAAATAAATTTATAAATATTAAAGTATAAAACACTTAAAAATAATAATTGATTGTATTCAATAAATATTCAAGTTGATCTAGCGACAGTTTTAGTGTACAAATATGACTACAAAAACCTTGCACCAATATTTAGTGTCAGTCTATACTAACTTATTCTTTATATTATTACAACTGAATAAGTTAATGTCTTAAAATGGTGAATATCATACATTATACATTTTGATACATAATTATTTCAAAAAAATTGTTTATAACTTTTTATTGTTATCATTTTTAATTTTTAAATGATGAGATGTGTGTTACAGAGGTATTCTTTTAAATGTTGATCTACTAGTACGCTCATTTAAACTTTAAGGTTTAAATACTTATATAAGTTATAACAACACGCAATCAAAGTACACAAAAATAATATTTCAAAATAGTTAAAACTTTTTTAAACAGTGTACACTTAAAATATAAACCACCTTCAGTAATTTTTTTTTGTTTTAAACAACTAATGATCATTGATTTAGGTATAACTTACATTCATCATTTTTACAACAGGCCACCGAAAATAATCCAATCTGAATTAATATGTCAGTATATTTGTCCAAATCACAAATCATATTAGATAAATCTGATGAATTTCTTAGTTGAATGTCAACAGAATCTCCACACTTTTTAATCAGTTTTTTAATAATAAAAAATGGATCATTAAAAATCTAAAATGTTAATGTATAAAAAAGACAATTAATAGAGTAGTAAGTAATACACAATAATATTTTTTTTAAATGTTAGTATTATTTTCATAATAATTGATATACTATTGGTACCTTAAAAATAAGATGCAATACTGATGTATTAATTCTTCTTTCAAGAATAGATAATGAAGAAGATAAATAATCAAATCGGAAAAAATTGTCAGTTTCATTAATATTTATCTTATCAAATTGTTGAATCGCTGTTAGAACCTTTAATTATAAGTATAATTGATCTAAATATTAAAATATTACATATTTAAATTATTGTAAACATTTTTTACATGTTTAGATGAAGATGTTATTTCTAAATTGTCTATTATATCTGCAACTTTAGCAATAGTTATAGCTTGAAATAAAATTTTATTGATATTAGGTTTAATAAGTTCAAAATGATCCTTATTGCTTAACGCATTTAAAACAATATTCATTTGATCGATGAATTTTCCTGGATGTTCATCCACATCAATTAAATCTATCATTTCCAAACAGTCTTCCAACTTATAAAAACATTTTTGAATCCTTTTAATTATGTACTTGCTTAAAACCTAATATGAATAAATGCTTAGTATTAGGTATTCAAAAATTAATATCAAATATAAAATAAATTAATAGTATACAGCGAAATCAATAATCATACATACCTTTTCAAAGTTGAGAACATTATTTTGCTCTGATATAGTTGTTTCATATAAGAGGAGACATTTTCGAATTTGACTTAAGCATACACAAAGCATGTAAACATTTTTATTTTTGAATGTTTTTAAAAAAACTTGAATGGATTTTACAAATTGAAGGAGTGGTCCATTTATTAAATCCTGTAATTAATTTTAATTAATACAAATTAAGTGTATTTAATTAAAATACTAGAGCACAAAATATTCTTTTGCCCACTTACTATGAATATTATTTTATATTCATGAAATTCTTTTTTCTCAAAATTACATAAATATCTAGAACACTCGTTTAAAACGATATCAATTTTGATATATAAATCATCCATTATAATATATAATCAGGACTATACAACGGTATTGTTCAAAGTAAATATTTTAAATAAGTAAATAAATCAATGTTCAAAATTGTAAGTGATCCTACTCTCGAATTTCGAATTAAAAAATCTTTTAAGAATTTTCATACGACGGTTGTCAGTTACACGATTTCAAATACTTTGACAACTATCAGAATATCAGATAGACAATAACAGTATCGCATAAGAGATAAAGACGTAATGTCTGTCTCGATATCAACCACGGTCTTAGAAATCCGTGAGTGTCAACCACCCAAATACTCAACTCAACACAATATTATTATAATACAAATATCTGTATTTCTGTAGTTATATTAATATTATGGTGCCTTACAATAATTATTATAGGCATTCTATAATATATTAACTTATTTTGTGGGTGGGTAAGTTGCTCGATCTTTATATCTCCAATAGGGCCATGACCGTGGAATCTTACCATTACCATGATCCACGAATTAGATAATGCAATCTCAGTTGTTCAGATATCAATAATAAGCTTTTTAGTTTTTAACCAAGGTAACATGGCAAAATATATTTTTTATTAAGAATAGGTACAAATGCACAATATAAATTAGTACTTAAGTACAATTTTTCAACTGGAAGTTTAATAATAAATTCAAATTTAGTATGCCTATTGTATATTTCAAATTCAAATTTCCATTTCCATTTTGCAGTTCCCAACGTGTTTCATTATGTAGTCAATAGTGTCTATATTTAAATATAAATATATCAAATTATTCAAATTAAATTATTATATGAATATAAATAATTATTAAATTGCCATGATCAAACTTTATATAGTATGCTGACATTTTGTGAAGTATGTTGTTAATTGTTATTGGATTTAATAATAATTTCTAAATGTTTAATTAATAAATGCATTCATATTTTATAAAACAATCCTCAAACAAAATATTTTGTTTATAATAAAAGTATATTTTTATTATTTTTTTTGAGATGAAAAAAAATTATTAACATGACGGACAATGATGTAAATAACCTTGTGACACCTATCTATTCTAATTTATATTTTAAAAAATTTCATACAATAAATATATTTGATTGAAGTTTATTATTATAATTGCCATAAGTTATAAGTTATAACCTATCAAAGTATTACTGTAAAAGTTTTTAAAAAAAAATAAGTTGGTGATTGCTGAAATATTTAATTGTGTGTAATTTGTTTAGTAGTAAGTAGCAATTATCGGTTATACTTTTGGGTTTATCTTAAAACAATATTATAGGTAATGTAATTTAATCTTCTGTTGCCAATTAGTATAAAAGATTGATTCATTTAATGGGCTACTAAAATACTAAATAGGTACATAAATGAACCAAAAGCTTACTATTGATTAATTTCTTTTAATGATTTTTTGTACATCCTAGCATATAAATTCTAGTGTAAATGTTTCTTTTTTTGTATACATTGTACGATGCACGAATATAAAAATACGACTATAATTTTGATTTGATTTTCTTAAGCTGTAATTTTCCGGTTTGGTTATAATATATTTTATTTGCTTTATGTTATTATCACTATGTTTTATATAGTTGTAGAATGATAAAGAATGATGCAGAACTCTACTTCATTTAGTTCGAAATATTTAATGTTTTGTGGCGCTTTTTTATTATGAACACATATTAGTCGATTCTGTTGTTTTCACACAGTGTATTATATCATTGATTATAAATATTAATCGATGATTATATATACTAAATTAATTTAACAATAGGTTTTTTATAAATATAAGTACAAACGTACAGTTTTATGGATTAAATATAAAGTTGGGTGCAAAAATAATTTATGGCCTTTAATTTCATGCATCACCCATTACTACTTAAAATTAATATTGTGTCTATTTGATAGTTTGTTGCTCTACCATTAGTAGTTTTGCTGAAATATTATTATATTTCATTCAATTCATATTACATATTCAACTGTTTATAGTCAATATTTATCCTAAGTAAAAAAAAAAATGCTGGAAAAAGTGTCGCTGTAGCATACTGCATACAGCCCATTATTAATGGAGTATGTTAAAAGTAAATTAGAACATATAGAATTATCCTATACTTTGGTGATGATATAATTTTGTTGTGAAAAAAGTTGTGTTCTTTTTTAAATTATATGTTTCTATGTAAAATTACTTCAATGCAAAAACAAGTTCAAAAAAATATATATTTTACTGGCTTAGTGAGATTTTTCAATGTATAATACTGAATCTTAAAAATGTTGTTTGTATATTCAATTTTAATTAAAGAACATAAAAATATGATACCATAATAATCTTAGTACTTTGGTAGTAATATACTACTATAATATCTGTAAATAGTTATTGCCTTTAAAATGGTACTTTAATCGGAAATATCATGATTTCAAATACGATTAGAATTATTTCATTACAATTTACAGAATTTACGTTAGGTAACTATTTAAATCTCTTGTTATGATATTGATTATTTCAGCATATAAATATATATATTATTTGGGAATTCAATTTATAACTTGTTGGCTTAAAAGTTAAAAGTATTATATCCTGCATATTTCTGCATTGAATAAAATTACAAAAATGTCTTTCTAATAAATAGTAAGAATAGCTAAAATGTACAACTATTTGTTTAATAGGTAATAAAATAGGTAGTTTTATTATCATTAATATTTCAAATTAATTTTTTTTTAATTTATATAATATATTATAACATTGGATGAGATTGAAAATATTATTTCTATCACACCTAATTTGTTGTTATCAGTGCTTAGAGAACAGATTTACACTATACAATATTCAATCATTTAGATATTATTTAAGTATGTATTTTATAAAATATTTTTTTAGTGTTAATAAATACTATTTTCAATTTTTTTAATTGTTGCTATAACTTTATAATCATATTAGAAATATTGGTATTCTTGTATAGGTATGTATACGTTTTTTTAAGAAGTACATGAAAATAATTTTTATGTATAATATATAAGTTGATTGATGAAAATGATGTAGGTACTATTAATTTTATTAAAAATTCATTGATTTATTTAGTTAAATAGTTAAGTATACATTCCAATTTCTTTTTAATATGTACCTATTTGAATGATTATTATTTATCAACGAGCCGGAAGAATCTGGTTCAATTTATGATTAATGTAATTTATCGCTTTTGATTTTGAAATAGTTTATATTTTTTATACATATATATTGATATATTTATAATCCTTACAATTACTAAACTGTCCAATATGTCAGGGCATATTAAATCTATCTATTCAAATAAATTGTTTAACAAAACAATAAATTTTGGTCGATCTGTTAATATAATAATGTTAAGGTATTATTTTTCAAAAGTTTTAAAAGATGCACTTATTACATGTTAAGATAATACAAACTGTATTTACAACATTAATATATTAATTATAAATATAAAAGTACTTGGGTGCTATCAAAAGTATGTAACTGCATATCGGCTTTGATAATAACATAAGAATTTCAATGTATTATCATATAAATATATAATATGTTATTTTACACCAAAATGTAATTAATTATTTATTCAACTATTTTAGATTTATTAAACTAAGACACTGAAAAATTATGTTGAGTTCTACTAATAACAATGTTGATACTGGAAAATGGCAAGAATTTGTATTAGATGAAATTCAATCTGACCATGAAAAGTGAGTTTTAAACCATAATTTTTATTTCAATAATTGTATTATGTTTTGTTTGAATTTTAGTTGTTCATACAGTGAATTACATCTTTCATCAATAGGGACTACTAAAAATATTGATACCAAAAAATGGTAAGATTTTGTATTGGGTAATATTCAATCTAACATGGAAAAGTACATCAATTACTATCAATTAAGATTAAAAATATTATTTTAAACTTTCCTTTCAATAATAAACTATTATTTTGTTTAAATTTTAGTGACTCAAAAACTAAGCTGCCTCTTACATCAATATCCACGATTAATGCTGACTATAGAAATGCAAAACATCAAGATATTAATTTGTATGGTATTGAATCTGATATAGAAAAGTAAGTTTAATTTCATATTTTAATTTTAATTTTTAATAATTATTTTTGTTTAAAATTTAGTTGCTCAGATAATGAGCTACCTCTTTCATCAATAGCAAACATATTGCCTCCAATTGATAGCTGTAAAGTCGTAAAATCTGACACAAGTGAACCATCCATCAAAGAACAAAATAAAATAGATTCACCAATGAAGGAATATGAATGTGATATTTGTGGGAAAATATTTCTTAGGCGTATTGCGATTATTGAACATTTTAGAACTAGTTTATGCTTTCCAGAAAGTCCTTTTTATCTTGAACGTAACAACCCTACTTATAATTTGTGCAACAATCCTAAAAATGTAATATCATATATTAACAGAGTAAGTAATTTAAAAACTAATTATACAAAAGATATGACCAACAAGTGCAGAATTTGTCAAAATGTAATTAGAAATGACAATTTTATTAAAAGGCATAACATATTGCATATTAAAGGAAATAACTTATGTAATATATGTTCTGTATTAAATAGTATTGCATTTGGAAATAATCACCACTTTAAAGAAAAGTATACATGGAAATGTAAAACTTGTGCGCAGACATTTACTAAATTATCTGTTTTAAAAGCTCACATATGCATTTTTCCAAAGAATAAAATGTTCAACTGTTATAAATGTCAAAAATCCTATAAAAACTTGAATGCTCTGGAAAAACATAAAACTTTTCATACATGGCATTGTGATATATGTTATAAAAAATTCTTTAAACAGTCATCTTTAAAATATCATAAAAGAATACACAATTTAAGAAGTACCAACCAATACAATATTCGTTTAAAGTACTTAAATTATAGTGTATTAAGGCATAGAAAAAGAGTACACAGTTCATCTCAAAATTATGAATGTTCAAGATGTTCAGAAGTATTTCATAAACGTTCAGAAATAATAGCTCATATTTTTGAAAACCATCAAGAAGATTATTCCAAATATAGTTGTGACAATTGTACAAATTTATGTGATTTTTCACGGGACTATATTTTACGTTTAGGAAAAAACCATTTCAAATGTGATGTATGTCCCCAATCATTTACTACATCTCATAGACTACAACAGCATTATGGATGGCATCTTGGTATTGATCATTTTAAATGCGAATTCTGCCCTAAGACATTTTCAAAATGTTCTCTTTATTTATCTCATGAAAGAATTCACACTGGCGAAAGACCATTCAGGTGTAATTTTTGTGGCGAATGGTTTCCAGAGTCATCAAATTTAAATATTCATTTAAAACCCTACAAGCTTTTTACATGTAATGTTTGTCAAAAATCTTATACTCGGATGTCTTCATTATTATCCCATAAAAGAATACATGCTAAAGAAAAACATCTAGAAAATAAGAGCTGTAATCAGCTATCAACCATGGAAGTACGTACTAGACGACAATGTACTAGAAGAAAGCAGTTTAAATGTAACATATGTGCCAAATCATTCTTTCATTCATGGGCATTAAATGCTCATCTAAATACACATAAAAATAACAAGAATGTTAAAAAATCATCCTTAAACAAACACAAGAGACCACAACAAAATGCCATATGCGTTAAATGTGATTTATGCCAAGAACTTTTTTATGACAAGAATATTTTAATCACTCATAGATGTAAGTCTACATGTGCTTGTTGTCTAAAAGTGTTTAATAATGTTTCTTCACTTAAAAGACACTACAGGTACATGCATCAAAAAAATAATAAACTCTATAACTGTGATATCTGTAAAATATCATTTATGTGTTCAACTAGTCTTAATGAACATAGAAAAAATCACACTCAGTTTGAAAAAACCACAATTTTTCAGCTTAATGCCAACAATGATATAAATACAGTAAATGAAGAATATAAATGTGATCTTTGTATGAAAAGTTTTTTCAATCAAGCACAAATATTTGCTCATATTCTAGAAACTCATTATTAGATTAATTATTAAATATACATATATAAAAATAAATATGTTTGTAAATTAAATTAAGCTTTCATCATGTAATCAAGTGTCATATTAAATTAGGATATATGAAGGCACAAAATCTGTTTAGTATCTTTTTGTAATACTACAAGTAAAATTTAGTTTTTTTTATGTATTATACTGTTTGAAATTAAAAAAATCTATAGAATAGAATTTAAAAATAAGATATATACCTATATTTCTTTTTAATATTATATTATTATATATTATTACATTATAATTTGCTTGCTTTATAAAATATAAAATAGAATAATCAAATTCATACTCACTAATTAAATATCAATATTCAATGTATTATAACTAAGTCTATTTGTAATAAACTGGTCAAGGCAATTTCACTTTTTATAAAATAATAAAAATATATTCAAAGGTTATCCAATTATAATATTTTTTCTGAAGATATCAGATTTTACATGAAGTATACCTATCCACCTCTAAATATAAATTGTCCAAGTGGTTGTATAATAATATTTTGTTGATAAAAATTGATGATTTTATAGAAGATTAGTCAGAAAAACAAAATTTAATAATGTAGGTATACAATTGATTGTATTTAAAGAAAATATAATATATTCTGAAATTACTTTCAACTTTGTGACCTATCTATTATAGGTGATCAATATATATATATATGTTTAAACAAAACTAGCCTAACCTTGCCATTAACCATCACTTATTGACTATTGTCTATGAAGTTTTTATTTTTATACTTAATATTTGTATAGATTGTAATTAGTTATTCTACAATTATTACAACTGAACAATCATAACTATCAGAAAAATAATGCAATCTATAAATTAGTTATGTATCCATAGAATGCTTCGAACCCCCATGTAAAAATAAATTGCCATACGGGCGCGGACTGGCTGGGATGCTACAACATCTCTTGCTCCAAAAAATATTTGATCTGATTTGTTTTTAATCTAGTATTGAACAATTTTGTTTGAATGCTTGTTGTAATTTGGTACCTATTTATGTTTATTTTAAACGTATTTTCAATATTAATATTAAATATTTCATAAATAATCTACATATTTTAATTTTGCCCCAACATTTTTCTTATTTCCTTTTTAAATTATGTAGCATCATTTGCCCTTTTTTACCAGTCCGCGCCTGTTGCCATCAGAGAAACAATCGTTTTTGAATTACAACGAAATAAGAAAACCGTTCGATGAGAAATTGGCCAATGTCATAAACTCATAACAATTTAACCTTAATAGATACGCTCATAAAAAATGAGTGCGACCTTCCGTTATACTTTTTATTTCTGTCGAAGTTAGAAAAATATGTTGTGATCTAGTATTAAATTTAAAGTATTTGCAGTTATTTGTTATGAGTTACACCAAATAAGCAAAATACATTTTGTCAAAACTGCGTTTGTGTACAAACCCATTTTTTCTTATTTTTTTTAAAGTCTGAAAATTATTAATAATAATCATTTTTATTGTTCTAAAAGGTGATGAAAGAAGAGAAGACAGAAAAAAAACACATTATTGTAAAATCAATAAATTCATCATCTAAAACTTCAAATTGTATAATAGCCATTTTATTCACATATTTAAACATATAAATTATATGAGGAATGAAGTAGGTATATAAAAAAAAGATGTTTTACAATATATTATAAGCCATGAGTTTAACACCAATGTATAAATTTATTTTATGTCTATATTAATAGTTTTCCTATTTCTAGGTAATTTCAATATCCGCAAAAATGTAATCTATAGCAGTACCAATAAACTAACTACTTACATTATCTATAATTCTAACATCATAAAAACAATAATATTAAGATAGTAGTTTATATTTCTTTAAAAAAAAAAAAAATGGCTCAAATGTACAATAAAAAAATACCAAGTTATTCAAATAACCTAAAATTATTGTAGTAGGAAAACAATTTACTTTCAGTAACACAAATAATTACAAAGGTAAAATATGTGTATTGGTATAGTTAACAAATCAAAAGTGTTTGTTCTATTAATGATTTAGATTAAGGAATAATGAATTTATAATCACTATTCAATTTTTCAGCAAAGTGTTACGAAAATAGTTTCGTGGAGCCAGATTTAAAAAATACTTGTGCTATTAGCCAAAAAATATTGGCAACCATTTAAAAAGAAAAATAATGTATTTAAGGTAGCTTACCAAGTACAAGTTTTATTCATAAATCACATGTTTTCAACCACAATATGCGTATTTTCTCTTTTTTTTTTTTTATCAAATTCACCAATGTTTTCAAACATTAGTATGTTCATTTTTTAACATCATGATTGATTGTCACTATTGTCAGTAATGACTGTCGTATTTCTTGTGTTAAACAAGAGACTCTCTTAAATGTTTGAGTGCAGAAAATTAACATTCAACTATTACAATAAAATTAATGCATGGCATTGACATTTTTTTTTTTTTTTTTTTTTATAGAGTAGTAGGGGAAAACTCTTGTATTTGTGCACCCCACACACATGTGTGTATTAGAGACCGACCACTTTGATAGAATCTTATTAAATGTGCTATACTGTTTTCAGAATCAGGACACAATACACTTAAAACACGGTTCGAGTTTGCGTGCATGTCTCTTTCCCTATAATTCAAATAATGTGATGCAAAAACAACAACCATGCGCAAATGATGATTTGCAACTAATAATAATTTACAGCCAATCATAGAAAATTTGGGTTAGGTTAGGTTAGGTTAACCTAACCTAACCTAACCTGGGGTAACTGGTGGTGTTGGACACTCAGACGATTATTTGGATGTGCCAGCCAATTGCTTTCTTATTCTGAAAACAGTATATCATTGATAACAACTTTGTTAATAGTTTTTAATGTTGACTTTAACAAGAGTTTAGATTTTAATTTAATTTAGAAACTAATTTTGACAACCTTATCTATTTTGTATTATCTATTGCTATTAAAAATATTTTCATCTTGTTCAGGAGACTCCAAAAAATGACTATTTTGAGTTTGTTAACAAACATCAAAAAGTAAAGCATCAAACTTGCCACAAGTGAACGGTTACGTTTATGTCATCCAAGAAACTAAATTAGTGTCTACCCTCAGATTAATTATCTGCTAAGCTGATATTACAATATTTTTGGTCATAAAAATTTCTCGGTAAATAATGAATACCATCCAAACACTTAAATATATCCAACAATCAACAAACTGAATAAAAAATTAAAAAACTAAAATGCATTATAGATTGTAATATTTATTATAATTAGTTTTTTGTAAATGTATACAAAGTTGAAATCATAAAAAAAGTCAAAAATGTAAAGATTTAAATAACAAACTATTGAAATTACTTTTTCTTATTAAACTTTTTGTTTTTCTGTACTTTGCCACCTTTAAATTTTGAACCATTTTTACCTTTATTTGGTTGACCTTTACCATTTTTGAAACCACCCTTAGCTTTAGGCTTAGGCTTTTCTTCTTCGCTTTCTTCTTCATCTTCATCATCTACTTCAAGACTCTCATCGTCATCATCATCATCATCATCATCATCATCATCATCGACATCGTCGTCAACTTCATCATCATCGTCCATTTCTTCTTCATCATTAGAAGCTTCTTCTTTTTTAGATTTTGGAGTCTTGGAATCTGGTTTTATAGCTCTAACTTTAGTGTCTTTATTTATACTATCTACGTTACCACCAACAGCTTTGAATTCATTAATTAATTTTTCATAAACTCCATCCAATACTTCATCACTAGTATCCTTAAATTTGGAAAATCCTTTAGTAATCATATTCTGTAAAAATATCAAAAATATTATTAGAAAAATACTGAATGTCAATAAAAAAATTTAAAAAACGCCTTACTTTCAGTTTTATACTCTTTTGCGGAATAGAAGATTTATTTTTATAATCTCCTAATAGCTTAGCAATACTACTCTCTTCTTCAGAAAGATTAGTCATATTCGAAACATTTTGAATAGCTTTAGACCATAACTCTTGTAGTGCCAATTTTTCAGGATTAGGAGGAGTTTCTACTTTAATTTTTTCACCTTCTTTTTTCAATACAGTTGGCTTGACAATATCTTTTGATTTTTCCTTTCTAACTTGTACACCACCTTTAGTTTGTTTCTTCGGAGACTTATTTCTATATATTAAATAACCAAATTTCATGATTATTATTTATTAATAATATTAAATAGTTTTAAATTTAAAGAATTTTTAGATATTTCATTGGATTCTGGGAAAATAAAACATAGGAAATACACAATAAATAGTACTTAAATTAGTTTTAAATGTTTTACTACAATTCTACTTTTATGAAAAATAAAATATATAATTGTGTACAGGATTATTATAAAGCATGCTCATCACATTTTATGTTTAAATTATGCATACTTTAAAATTCTGATTTTTGAAAATTTTAAGGTTAAGAAGATATTTTCAAATACCTACTTTTCGAGACATTTAATAAGTATCCAGGGTCAATGGTGATTGTATTAAAATTGGTTTTTCAAAATTAGTACCTACAAGTTTTGCATACCAGAAGATTTTTTTGAAAATCTTGACGTATGTAACCGACTTTTGAACATAAAGTTTTAAATACTTTTTAAATGAATACTCGGGAATTATAATTAAGTATGCAATATAAAATATTAGTAATTACAAAATGCTTGTAGACCAATATTGCACCCAATGATTTTTAAAACGAAAATAAATAATATTATTTTAATACATCATAAATATACTAGGGATTTAAATCATAATAACTCAGTAATTGTTCTTCTAATAATTTGAAAATATAGCCTTTAACTGCCTTCACATAAAAATTCCAAAAATCAGTATTTGAATACATATTAACAATAAATATAAAAATGGGGTGGGCATGCTTAAAAAATCACTCTGTATGTACAAATCTTAATATTCCTTAAATTGTAAGTCTAATGTTGATTTGTTTATTAGCATGAAGGTTTATTCAATAAGAAATTTCAGTTTCAACTTTGAGTAAGCATCATATTTTGAAATTAGTATGTTCGGTATTTTAAATTGTATTCCAAAATTATTATTTTTTAAGATTGTGCATTAAGTAATACTTTGTTAGCTTATTTTTGATGTGTGGCTACAGTATAGTGGGGTTAAGACTCATGGAACATGTTCTTATTATCAACATTTTTAATGTGATGCTTATCCCCTTAATAATATTATTTTTCATTCTTAAAGCGTTTATTTTTAACAAATACATATTATACTAAGTAGTATCGTCACAACTCTACAATACTTTACTCAGGATAAGTGTATACCGCCCGACAAACAAAAACTGGTCGTGTCAGCACATTGGGATAGGTGGGGACCAATAGACACACACAGACGTGTGATTGACGATGGTTGTTAACAATTAAAGGTCATTGACAAGGCATCTAGTAGCTACCTATGTGTCAGCTCAGTCTGGATACGCGAGACCGGTATACTCTTAATCTGAATAGAGTATTATAATAGTATTATTTTTTTTAGTCCCCATACTCTATTTCTTACTGATCTATATGGTTATTATTTGTAATACTACATCCAACAGACAATATACATCTTTTACCAACAATTTGTAATTATTACAACATTTATATAAATAATTTAAGTTTTTTACAGAGCTATTTATTAATAAAAGATTAGTATAACAAATAATTCTAACATCTATTTTACAAATATTTTTTGCAATTTATATTAACATATAACCAATACTATGTACTATCACAAAATAGTAAATACTTAAATGTTTGTATAATCTATAATTACTTGTTTGTATTCATGGGCTTCTTAGCAGAATTATTAGTCTTTAGCTTCATCTACAACATACAAGATGTACAATAATTTAAAAACCACAAAAATTAATGTTACAATAGAATGTTAGATTAATTGATAGAAGTTAATTCAATTTATAAATTATATTATATAATAAATAATATAAATCGTGTAGACAAAACAACATGTATAATTATAATGGTAAAACAAAATGTAATAAAAATAAGCTATTAATTTTAAAGTTTGTTTAACTTTGCATAATTTAAATTGTATAAAATTTGTTTTCACATTTTGAATTAGACATCATAAGGTTCACTTTATTATTATAATATGTAACATGGTGATTAATACGAATTTGTAATTATAAACCAACCATATAATAATTAACTTACCTTTAATAGTAGTTAATAAATTGGAAGAGGTAAATATTGGTAAAAATATAATAATTAAAACAAATTACTCTTAAGCTTATAAAATATAAGTATTAGGTAAGCAGTAAGCCAAATGTAAAATGTTGATTGAATGGCCGCACCAACACCAGACTACCACACTGGAAATTCAAATGAAGGCATGAACTATGAAGTATAAACACATTACTTTGAACACGATATAAGTATTGATTATTTTAGGTTATAATTACAGAATAATATAGACGCATCCTGGAGGAAAATCTGATAATTTCATATGAATGGAAGAAAAACAATAAACATACTTGATTTTACGGCGCGTACACAGAAATCAATTGCAGGGGGGTTCATAAATCATAATCACTAAAAATTACAAATTACCAAAAAGTTTTAATAGTTCTATAGGTAATAATGTATAATATATATGAAAATAAATAAAACAGATAACTGGATGTCGCTCTGCTGTACAGTAGGCTACAAGTGGATGTGGATCGCTGTATAATGGTTGGTATAAGGTATTAAATTTGAATTCAATAATATAATATCATTGTACCTATACGAAAAACGATTCTGATCTGAGACGGTATATTTTATATTATATTTATATAGTTATTATTCATTATTACACGGTAGCCGGTAAGTGTAATTAATATTATAAAATTACAACAAAATAACGAAAATCGTTATTCTTGGTTATTTAATATGTATAATTTCGTCCAAATTTCAACATGAAATAACTATTCAAAAAAAATTGTTTTTATATTTTTGAGATTTGTTGGTTACAGAATAACCTTAAATTTTTATTCCTCAACTATAACATTTGAACATTTTATACATTTTTATCTACAAAATCATTTTTTAATTTTAAATTTGATAAATGTTGTCAAAAATCGAACTTTAAGTGCTAATAAAAAAAAATTGTGCCTATGTATTTTTAATATTTTTCAAATTCTATTGTAACAATATATCAGGAGCCTTGTATTCATTTTTCATGCTTTTTGATCCAACAAATACAATTTTATTGACATTTAAAGATCAGGTATAGAAAAAAACTAAAAAAATTAGAAATTGAAAATGTCCCTAAACAGCTCGAAATAAATCAAAATGTTTTAAAAAGTTTTAAAAAATTTTATCAAGTATAGGATGATAAAATAAACATATATGATATTAATTTCAAGTGTCTAGTGTCTACGTTTATTTATTTTTGAATTACAACAAAGTAAGATAACCGCTACATGGGAAATCGACCGAATATCCTATGTTGTAAAAATTTAAACCTAATATATTGAATCAATAAAAATAATTATATTTATATTTATCAATTATAAAATGTTCGTAAAAGTCTTAAATACATAAAAAAAACAAATCCAACAATGCATGAACAATCTAAGTAATTGGGGAAAATCTTCGGGATTTTCATTTTTTCCGGAGAAATCAAAATATATTATATTCTCCAATAGTAAAAACCTAATAAAACCAAATATTACACTATGTAACAAACAGATATATTATACTAAAACAATGGAAATATTAGGACTAACCTTTGATGAAAAGCTCACATGGAAAAAACACGTGAATAACATAAAAATAAACACGAAAAACAGACTAAACATAATAAAAATGCTAGCAAATATACACTGGGGAGCAGACACAGAAACGCTACTAATAATCCACAACTCACTTGTCAGATCGGTAATAGATTATGGCTCAATATTTTACAGTACAGCGAAAAAATCAACACTTAAAACTGCAGGTCTAAGATTAAGTATAGGCGCATTCAAAAGTAGCCAATAGAAAGTATATACATATAATTGCCGGTGAACTACTTTTAAAATATAGAAGAAACAAAATACTACTCAAATTTGCCTCGCTAAATGCAATGTATAATCAAAAACATACCAGAATTTCTATACCAGTCACTAGGTCAGAGCACAACTTCCACCAAACAGATACTAAAATTTATAAAAGAAATAGAAATTGATAATTTATTGTAAACAACTAATCATCTCACATTTGTAATAATGAATATTATGTAAAATTTATTGTCAAATGTCAGCCAATGACCATCGCTGCCGAGGCTTATTTCTAATATAAGAAAAAAAAATGTTTGTAAATACAGCTCAAAACAATATTTTGAACATTTAATCAAGTATAGGAATTGGTAAAATAAACATATGGTGTTAATTCCAAATATCTATAATTAATTTATTTGGTTTTGAATTACAGCAAAATTAAAAAATCGCTACATGAGTAATCGAGTGAATGTCCAATCTTAGAAAACTTCAAACGCACATAAACATTTAATTGGACTTACTTATAGATATTTTTGTTTTGATAAAGGTATACAAACTTATAAGGATTTTTGTATTACATTTTAAAATCTTAGATTTAAAAAGGAATTTTTTTATGAATTTCTTACTCAAAATAATTTGCACATTTTCGTGAATTTTATGTATTTTGACAAAATTTGTATTTTAAATGCTTATAAAAAAAATGATGACTGGATTTTAATCTTTTTCAAATGTCATTATAACAATATAACAGGAGCTTTGTATTAGTTTTTTAAGTTTTTTGAATAGTACTTTCCAATATTGGATATTCTCTCACTAACTATAAACAAATTGTTAAGAGAAATTTCTTCTCATATAATGATTTTTTTGTTTGTTTGTAAATCAAAAACGAATAACTATTAAGTATTAATACTTACTTGAAATTAGGTACCAGTGGTTCAAAAATATTAAAGATGTAGTCACGATATTTTAACAAATTCTTATCGTTAAAATTCATCAACATTTGCAAATTATTTTGTTGACTTTGCTGTTAAACAATTATATTTAAAATGTTTAATGTATATAGCTAAGGATTGAAAATTTAAATCAAGTTTTCTAATAATTAGTTTATATCGTAAGTAAAAATTCAACGTTAAACATATAGGTTGGTACTGTATTATAAATTTATAAATCGTACAAAAAAAATGGCTTTAATAGCTGGTAGCAGTATCATTATAAAGTATTTAATCAATGGTAATAGGTATAGTATGATTATTATTATAAATATACATATAGATATACCTACGGGCTACGGCTACGTAATATAATAATTAAGGACCTTGGTGGATACCTAATGAATAATGATTGTACTTACACAGACTATATGAAAACCTAACCTTTCATATAGTCTGTGGTACTTACCTATAAGGTATATACGTTTTAGTATGCTATAGGTGCAATATTGTAATTTGTAGCCATGTAGATGTATAGGTATAAAAAAAATCAGCTTTTTAAATATAGGTATCCCTACCTATTGAATAAAAAACACAATGAAATAGATACCTATATACACTTGTTTGTATTTATTTCACAAAAATACAATATATGTCATTACTCATAAGCCATATGATTATACCTAGTAAATATAAAAATAATTTTTTAACAACCATGAACTATTTACAAGTTACAGAATATCATCAATGGATAATTGTATCCCACGCGTTTCATTCTCTCACGGGATTATAATCTTGGGACTTAAAAGTTAAAATCAAATTGTAATTTATATAACAAATTTACAGATTGTATTTGTATAGGTATAACTAAAACTATAAAAATGTGGGTAAGTGGGTGTCGCTCTGCGGCTGTACAGTAGCCAGGTTTAAGTGAGTCACTGTTATGGTTGGCGTTAATTTTCAAGTCGACGATAGAATATTATTGTATACGAAAACGATTCTGAGCGAAGTCGATGTCGATCGTCAACCTATGATAAATAAATATATTATACTAAGTATACACTTGAATACTTGATAATATTATTGTGAATAAAGATATTTATTTATGTTTTTACGTGAAACCTTGTTTTAAATTTTCAATCCTTATAGCTATAAAAGTTGAACATTTTATAATTTTTTAATTACAAAATAATTATTAAATTTTAAATATGATAAATTTTGTTAAAATTTGAACTATTTAAACGCTTATAAAATAAATTGTGCATATGTATTTTTAATATTTGTCAACTGCTATTGAAACAATATATCAGGAGCCTAGTATATATACTGTAATTATGACATAGATACTACTGTAGTAATTACGAAATGTAAATGTATTTAACTAGTAAAAACTAAAAACATATTAAAATTACACTTTACAGTAAATATTTGACTTAGTTTACAATTTAAATTAATAGTGCAGACTTTACCAAAATAATTGACTTCTATAGATTTGTATATTGGAAGGAGCTTTGAATGTATGATTTTACAATGAAATGTGCCGTTTGTTTTTCTTGTGTCTGCACACACCATAGACATGTAATTATATATGCCAAAATGCTGTACACACGATATAGGTACCTATATAAGAAAAAATTCTACGATTGTTAACTTTAAACTTAGAACATATTTTATCATTTTAAGGGTTGTATCTGTCCTATCTGAAGGCAGATAAGGGGGACTAAACCGATAGGTACAGTCGAATTTGTTATTTTAGCATAACCCAAAAACGAATATAACCTCTATAATAGGTACTGTTGCGTATACGTATACCCTACTTCGCTCCCACGTATAATTATAATACGTAATTATATAATATAATATACTATATATTAGCGCACACACATAAGAGAGATGAGAATTCGAGATGATCACAGTGTTACACCGAGACCCTTGGAAAGCAATAACAATTATTTAATGTTCACACCAGTTAGCATAAGCCACATGGGGTAAAAGGGTAAATTCACAGAATTATGGAAAAGCGATAAAAAGTATTCTGTAAAAAATTCGTTGGCCTTATAAAATCTTAGTAATATAGCTATAGCAAACTTCACAGTAAGTGAAACCCTGTATCGATCATAAAATTGACCAGCCACAGGCAGATGCCAGAGCCCATGGGCACATACTCACACAGATTCTATGAGTATATATAGCTAAGGGCCAGTTGTATCGTTTACGGTTAAACTGCGATTACGCTTAATCAGCAGATAACAGATATTTAACCGGGCAAATTCAGCCAATTAAACTCCGGTTAACTTTAATCGGAGATGGTACAACTGGCCCTAAGACTAGCTAATTCTGAGGATCGACCATACGGACTGTGGGAAATAGTAGCACAAATCGGAAGGGATAAGTAAAGTAGTGGGTTCGCACTATACACTATAGTATAAGGACCTGAAACGGCCCATCTTCAGATGTGATCTCACATAGCTGGTACGAGCACCTCCACGCTAGACTATTCTTCAAAATTAACAGTTGGACTTAGAATATTTCGATCAACGACATTTTCGGGACTTAGAAAATATCCGAGCAATCGTATATTTTCAAACAGTCAGCCATCGTCGTCGGTTTGACATATATTTCGTTCATCCACATTTGATTCTGTTTTACGGCATCATTCTTCATTATTCATTACAATAAACGATTGAAGCACAATTAGCGTTGAGTGTTGACTATTATAATATATAGTACCTATTTACTGTATTTCTATTCACAACTACACCTCATCTTGTTCTGTCTTCGTCCTGTAAGCGGGGGTACGGTAGTACGCTATACTGCAGTACCATGAATTTATTCCCAAATGTTTGTATTATAATTTTCTATAAATAATAACATTTACAAAATATTTCGACGCTTATTGAGCTAAATATAAATATTTCACAATTTTTGGTATTATTCTCTTTTTCACAAAGAACGAGACCGTTTCGCGCATGTAGAATTGATTCGATATGATTCGATTGGTGCGTCGAGATAACCACGTGTGATCGCGCTAACAACGGATACCTAGTTGATGTGGGATGCACGGCGGCGACCGGTTTGGTCTGAGGACGGTCCCGTTCTCTCGTGAAAAAGAGTATAGTAGTGTTTTTTTTTTAATAAACATTTTGAGTTCATATTCTGACAAAAATTAGTTAAAATCGGGAAGAAGTACAAACAATTTAACTAAGTTATAGTTAAACATTTTTAAATAGGGCAATTGTAATAGTTAAGGCTTGACAATGTATAATACAAGGTGTCAAGGTTCCTCAAACGTAGCTCGTCCTGGAATCTAATATATTATAAATATAAAAATTTGAATTTTTCCTTTAATATCTATGATTTTTATGGACATTTGAAATTCAGGTTAAGATTTTAGTTTTTTCAGTTTGTTAGTAAATAAGTTTTAAAGCATAAGCCAATCCTTCAAAGTCTTGAGAACTCGGGACTCAACTCGAACCTGCACTATTACCGAATGGCTAATTATTATAATACCGTTTTCCATGTATAATAATAATAATAATAATATTATATGATAATATTTTCAAAATATTTTTGAGTGATTTATAAACATATGAATTTCGAAATTTTTTATTATAATTTATAAATACCGATAAAATGTTGTTGATTCGAAAAGCTTGAAAATATAATATAAGGTTCCTCATAATTTGTTATAATAGGAGTTAAAAAATATTAAAAATACATATTATTATACACAACTTTTTTTTATAAGGATCCAAAATTTAAATTTTGATATAATTTGTTAAAATCACGAAAATTGTTAAATCATTTTGTAGTCAAAACTTGATAAAACGTTAAAATGTTATGGTTTGACAATGTAATACAATTATAGGTTTCTCATAAGTCATAACTATATATGCAGTAGTCCATGCTGTAACCAAAACTTATAAAAAATGTCAACACAGTATTTTTAGCAGTGTTTGGCAAGTTTTGACAAGTATACTAAAAGGAATTCGTTCTTTTCCTTGTTCCTTAAAAAAAAGAATCCATTCCTTTGTCGTTCCTTCAGAAAATGAACGAGTTCCTTTTTTAGTTCTAAATAAAATAAAATTCTTATTTAATCATTGATGTTTTTTTTTTCATATGCGCATACTAATTTAATTTTTAATTATAATATATATACCTATAAGTAGGGAAATTTTATTTTGAGATTTTCTGCAAAATTAAATTGTTTCTCGACTCGAATATTCGATTATTATTGTTTTAAATAATTATATTTTATATAGGTACTCACTTCTATATAAATTATAATTTATAACTTATGAGAAATATTAATAAAGTGACTAATTGGCAAAAAATATATCCTTATTTAAATTATTTACATATCTGTTTAAATTATTGGAATTATAGAAAGGAACGAGAAATTTATTTTAATTTTTCCTTGAAAAAATGAACTCGTTCATTTCCTCGTTCTTTTTTTACAAAAAAGAATTCGTTCAACGCTGCGTTCTTTAAAAAGGAATACGTTCCAGGAATCCGTTCCTTTCAAACACTGATTTTTAGAGACATATTACAAGTTCAAATTCGTATATTCGTAATATTAGGTAATTATTTAAACAAAAAAATAACGATTTTAGTATTTTTTTGTTGTAATTTAAAAATATTTTTCGTGGGTATTTCAAAATTCAAACTTTTAAAGTACACTATTATATATTAAACACTAATGACATTTTCAAATGCAAGGGTTTATGCGAAAATTAATTCAACCTACTACATATTATATTAATATAGCAATAATATCATTAATAATAGGTGCCTCTACTATATACTAATAATTATTATTAATGATATAGACTGACCACCTTAGCTCAGAATGTTGTATTCAATGATTTATCATTGAATTCAAATTAACACATACCATATTACATTGACCGATTGCCCACTCGATACCTACTGTACCTACAGCAGAGCAGTACTCACTTACCAACATTTTTTTTTTAGATACCTACACCTGGTGTCTAAAATATAAATGTATTCTTTAAAAGAATAAATGTGTTCATTTAGGTAACGTGTTTATGTTTAAATAATGTAGGTATAGGTGAATAATTATTCTGCTTTTATGCATTATTATTTTTTTAAATGTTCATGTTTTGTCAAAAATATTGTAATGTATTAGGAACCTAGACCTAATAAATGAAAAATAACAAAAAAAAATATGGCCAAATGTGTGTTATGGTGTTCTAACAGTAGGTACCAACAAATTACCAATAAATTACTGGATAACATCTATAAAAAGCAAGTCGTAAATGAAAGTTTTCAAAACCACAAAAATGACTTCCAAAATTTTAGTAGTTATGCTTCTAGCATATTTTTTGGCAAGTTTAAAAATATATTTTCTTATTTCTATCCAAATTTTCAAGTTGTAATAAATTTATTTTTCTAACAAAATAGTTATTTATATTTATTTCCTTTAAATTCACTTTCTTATTACATTTATCACTATAGAAGTAAAAATTAAAATTATCTCAATTCCTTCTAATTACCTAATTTCATATTACATTTTTTAACTATCAGGTATTTTAATTACTTATAATACTTTGTTTAGGATAATTTATCAGCGGCCACACTTAAACCAGTTAAATCTACATCGTTGAATGAGAAAAATACTCCAGCCCAATACAAAAACAATTTAGTTAACAACCAACTTATTAAAAGTCATGTAAGTGTGTTTCTAATAAATAATGTTATACTTATGTATGAATAACAAAATGTATTTGTATAGATGTATACAATTATAGTTTTAAATACCTAGTCCAAATGTTGTTAGTACATAATAGGTAATTTACAATATATATACATAATTTATTTAACATTTTTTAAAATATTTTTGTTTAATCTTTCTAGCATCCTGTTAGGAATTTCAAAGTAAATCCTACAGTTCTTAATAATGTTCCTGCTACACCATCACCTCTAGCACATCCATCACCTCGAGCACCTCCAACACTTCCAAAACCTCCAACTCCTTCTCCAGCACCTCAAAAACTTCCATCACCTTTTCCAGCACCTCAAAAACCTCCAACACCTTCTCCAGCACATACATTTCTACCCAATATAAAACAAGTAAGTTTTAGATAAAACGGTTTTATTTTAAATATTGTATTATAATATTTGATTATTATTTATAAAATGGGAAATCAGCAGCCACTTACACCATCAAGAGCTTCTGCTCCAACTACGGTACCAACAAATGTAATTAAAGACATTTTTAGACAGAATAATTTTATTTTTATTAAAATGTCTTATTAGTTAGTTAATAAATATATGTAAAAAGGAAAATGACAATCATCAAGAATTTGACATAGTTGAAGAAGAAGATGATGATGATTATGAAGAAGAAGAAGAAGAAGAAGAAGAAGAAGAAAAAGGGGATGAAAAACATTTGGAAAGTAGTAAAATTGTGAAAACTGCAACTCAAAGTAAACCAACAATCTCCCCGAAAGTTAATAATTTTTCAAACAAATTCCAGACAAGTCAACCTATGCTAAGTTCTTCAACTTCTAAACCCACAGTACCAGAAAGTGTAAATCAAGTAAGTTTTAGTCAGAGTAGTTTTATTTTTTTACAGAATATCAAAAGTTACTAATAATTATATCTTAAAAGGTAAATGACAATCATCAAGGCTTCGAAACACTTGAAGGAGATGATTATGAAGATGAAGAAGAAGAAGAAGAAGAAGAAGAAGAAGAAGAAGAAGGGGATGAAAAACATTTGGAAAATAGTAAAATTGTGAAAACTGCAACTCAAAGTAAACCAACAATCTCCCCGAAAGTTAATAATTTTTCAAACAAATTCCAGACAAGTCAACCTATGCTAAGTTCTTCATCTTCTAAACCCACAGCACCAGAAAGTGTAAATCAAGTAAGTTTTAGTCAGAGTAGTTTTATTTTTTTACAGAATATCAAAAGTTACTAATAATTATATCTTAAAAGGTAAATGACAATCATCAAGGATTCGAAACACTTGAAGGAGATGATTATGAAGATGAAGAACAAGATTATGAAGAATCTTTGGAAAATAGTAAAACTATGGCAAGTACATATAAAAGTAAACAAACATTTTCAATAAAAATTAATGATAGTCTAATAAATTACAGACAAGTCAACCTATGCTAAGTTCTTCAACTTTTAAACCCACAGTACCAGAAAATGTGAATCCAGTAAGTATTAGACAGAGCAATTTCATTTTTAATAGACTATCTGAGTTATTAATAAATATATCTTAAAAGGTAAATGACAATCATCAAGGATTTGAAACGTTTGAAGGAGATGATTATGAAGAAGTATCAGAAGAAAATATAGATAGTCACAATGTTGAAGATCCAAATCATAATTCTCCAACAATTAATGGAGTCCGAGTAAATCTACCTGTTTCAATGAATAACCCAATTTCTACTATCCCACAACTGCCTGAAGATGAATTGGCAGAAAACAATTACAATGAATCTGAATATTCCCTCAACAACGATGAAGACCATCCAGCATTTCAAAATCATGATGAGTGGGAACCAGAGTCCTCTAATATTAACAATAATCTTTCTGAAGTTTCTGAAACTCTAGACAAAAAAATTAATGACACCAGAGATCAATTAATGAACATAAATGAATTTGAATCAAATCCATATAATACACAGATATCTACGGATAAACAAGTAGAAAATGAAGAAAGAATTATCAATGGGTATAAAGCTATGAAGAAAATTTTATATATGTTACATGATTATGCAAGCTCAACATTCAATTGGATCATAAACAAAATAAATTACCGAATGGAACAGGTTTCAAGTTAGGTAAACAGTCACAATATTATCAAATTAATATAAAAATATTCATTAAAAAGTGGATAAGTAACAAAGTAAGACAATAGGAAAATAATCAACATAAATTAATTTTATAATATATCAATAAATATAAAATTTATTATAACCAACATACATGTAAAAGTTATATAATAACTAATAAATAAAAGTTTATCAATACAATAAAATTAAAAATATATTTTTTAGTGATGAAATATAAGAAGTATAACAAACATTGTTAAATTTATGTTATTTTAATATTTATTCTGTAAATTGTTCCAAAATCCTATCTGCTTCACGCCAACCAGTTTCAATTGCTCCGTGTACTGTTGAAAAGTAAGAACTATGTGTTGCTTCACCGCCAAACAGCAAAATCTAAAAAAAAATAATGAATAATATTTTTTTAAATACACATTAACTATTTTAAAACAATAATATTATAAAGATCACATACATTTTTTCCATCGGAATTAATTAGAGGTTTTGCTAATTGACTATTGGCTTTTCCTTCTTTATCGGTATTCATGGAATGAAAAGAATATGAACCATAGAAGTGGCTATTGGAACCCCATTGAGATCTTAAATATTTTCAGTATTGATTATTAAATAGTAAATACAATTATATTACAATAGTAATATTATAACAACATGCAAAAACAAAAATATTAATTAAAAATGTGTTTAAAAGTAGCTACAAATAATATATCATGTTTCATCAGTATTTACTAAAATATATTTTTACCTAGTCACTAAATCTGGAAATGGTATAGTGTATTTGTCTCCCAAAAATTTATTCAATAAATACATCAATCCAATTTTTATCTCATCTAAAGATTTCCGTTCCATGTTTCTTGCAGCAGGACCAACTATCCATCCAAGGAGTGTATCTGGACAGTTATCACAAATATAAAAACCAAATACATCACACAGATAATCCCAACCACGTCTCTGAATTAAACAATATTTATAAAAATATCAATAATTATATGAAATGTATAGAATAATATGAATAATATCATATCAAAAACAATACATTTATGGGAAAAAAGTTATAAAAACAGACAATGTTTCAAATTTGTAACCAGCTTCTATTTAATAATTATTAAACATTTTTTTTTTCAGCATATCAATTACATATTGTAAAGTTTTATAAAAAATGCTTATTTTCATTGTAAATCCATAGATTATAAGTCATAAATGTTTCTGTTTATATTTTACTATGTATTGTAAATATATATACTAAGATCACTAGATTGTTTTAATAAAATAAATTTTAAAGATGTTGAAAAAAAATTATTTTGAAATGGAATAAAGCTGCCTAGGTTACAGCTGTTAAATATTAACCATTATAAATGCATATTAACTACAATGAGACCCAAACTAAAATATATTAATTTTAAAGTTAGATGATAATTTAAACTTATAACCGTTGTGCCAATTAATTTACATTTAATTTTACATTTGAGGTGGTTTCACATGCAGCAAATGCAGTGGTCGGGAGTAGACACTAGAGTGCCAGCATTAATCGATACAACACACCTAATGTAGCAAAGCAATATAGCACGCTAGAAATGTACAGTTACTGTAGCGAAATGTATAATTTATTTTGCCGCTATCTACCAACAAACTATTTGGTAATAATTAAAATATTATGATTACTATTATATTTATTTATTAGTAATTTTTTTTTTTTTATTAGTGAGTTTAATCTTTAGTTACACAAAGTCAAATCCCATCTAATGACCAAATGTCAATTCAGTACAAATTGCATACTTCCAATTTTCAATAAGAACATTTTTAAAAAAATATAGCAAAAATGTTCTGTATTACACTTAAAAAAAGTAATGATAGAAAGCTAATTTTTTGGAGGGAGTAGCTTAGCGTTAGTGAGCTGCAAAAAACTAATACCGTCCCAACCACTGAGCAAATTTTTGCAACGTTCAAAAAGACGATTTAATTGCCACTAACATTTGATTAAAAATTATAATTTGATGCAATTGATCTTGTTGACATACGCTACTTGTGAAACCCTCTTTTAATCTGTTTTTTTCTCTTTATCTTAATTTATTTTAGTGCTCTAAACTATCTAAAAAAAAAAAGATACTAATAATCTTTAACTGTTAATATCATTTGTATTACTTTATATTAATTTGCATTTTTGTATCTATGATTTTGTTACTTAATTTATTCAACATATTATGTACTCTATGCCCTTGGGCATTTAGAATTCAAATAAATAAATAAAATAATATTATGAAAAAAAAAAATTAAAAAAATAGCTAACAATAAAAAGTGAACAAAAAAGTGGTATACTTTTCGTAATAATTACATACTTTATTTTCTTTGATGAATTTTTCACGATCATCATCGGACCATAAAAAACTAAACCCTGTGGTGTTTTCTGACCACCACGAATATGGAAATTTCAAAAATAATTTATCAACAGTTCCAATTCCTAAATTCTAAAAACAATTAAGATGTATAAGTACTCACAATAAGAAATCAAAAAGGGTTTGCCATTACCTGTATAGCTTTTAATTTATATTCAGGAAGTTCAGGTTCAAATAATTCATTACACAAATTTTTTAAAACACCAAGACTCATCGTAGTTAAAATACATTGTGCTTTAAAGCGGCTATTATCAGCACATAATACTTCTGCTTGATCCCCAGACCAATATATTTTTACAACTTCTTTTCCAAATATTACTTTATCTTTAATATGTAGATCTTCTACTTCATCATTGAACTTTTCCTAAAATATTAAAAAGAAATCATTAATAAAATTAATGTTTATACAAATAAATAAATTACATTTTTTAAATGGGTACTTGTCAGTTATTGCAACTACCTAGCGAGCAAATTGAATGGTGGTTATTATTAGCATTGGTGTGGGGATTTTTTTTAGATAATAGATAATAATATGGTACTTATCGGTTATCGTGACTACCATAACTGTTTGGTAAATAATAAATAAACAGCGTACGTGTGTATCAGCACTCATCGCTACGCTCCTCGGCGCCATTGCTCCGCTCCGCAAATCGAAAATATCCCTAGACTTGCTATGCAACACCATCTCAAGTTGGTCACAGGGTAACCCCCTTATAACCACTCTTATAATTATCCCTACAACGGCGGTTACCCTGTGACCAACTTGAGGTGGTGTTGCATAGGAAATCGAGGGATATTTTCAAATTTGCGGAGCGGAGCGCCGGCGCCGAGGAAGGTAGCAACGATACACGCGTTTAATTATTTACTATATAGTTCAAGCGTCAAAGGCCGCCGTATCGAAAAGTTATTTGGTTAGTAAAAAAAATCCCAACACCAATGCTAATAATAATCGCCATTCAATATGTCTCGCCAGGTAGTCGCGATAACCGACAAGTACTTTTAAATGAAACATTTAGTCACTTACACTTTTGATACCTAGTTATTGTTGTATAACTTAAAAACTTCTCCTAAGAATATAATTGAATGCTTAAATGTAGAAAAAATTATTTGAAATACAGAAATCAAATGTTCTAAACTATATAAGTCTCAATTTTTTCCCCAAAAAAATACATAAAAAACTTATACTAATATAAAACTTAACTATTGCTATGTTAAGAATGTAAAAATATTTTCCCCACAATTTTTAGGAAGGTCAAATTTACATACCTGTAATAAATCTATTACAGTTGAATATCCTTTTGATTTCCAACTAATTGCGGGATAACCAGGACAAGATTTATATGTGTCTATATTAATTGCAGATGCTTCAAACCAACTATCACTTCCATTATAAGAATTTTGATAATGTTGGCACCAATTTATAAATTGCTTCAGCGGTAGTTCTTCTGTGTCAACTAAGACATTTTCAATTCTATAAAAGATACAAAATTATTTCTGTTTAAATCAAAACAATATTTATGAAATAAATATAATTACCGCTTTTGAAAAAGTTCTCCTAACGACATGAATCGTTCTAAATCATCCTTTGGGCTATCATCAAATACAGAATAAGCTACTTTTAAGTAATCACGAAGATGGTTGGATTTTATTTCGCTACCTGATGACGTTACAAATGTAGAATTAATAAATTGCTGTATTGTTTCTCTTTTATCAGATACTAAATTTTGAGCAGAAGCCATTTGAAATACTACATTTCCTTCTTCTCCATGAATCCACTGTGCTCCTAGTTCAATGTGCCCATCTAGAAAAAATAAGAAAAAATACTTATTGACAATATTGAATTAAAAAGTAATTATTTACTATCAAATTAATTGATTTAATTTGTAAACAACAAATTTCTATAATAACTTGTATGATATACTGATATTTTGGTTAAACCATATCTGTTGATGTGATGATTAGATATTATTATATTTTATAGCTCTCATCGTTCAAAATGTTATGGTTATGTTAGATTGGTTAAACAGTTTTTCTCAACAATTAATCTAAACATATTGTTCGGTAAAAAATTAAACTATAAAGCAAGGATTTTAATAAAAAAAAAAAAAAAAGAAAAAGCAAGGATTGTCAAACAGAGAGTCTAGGATAATATGAATGGATATCTTGGGTAATGAGATTATATAGTGGAGTAAAACATAAAAGAGTTTATTAAAAGAATTAATAACGGTAATCAAATGCTTTTGTACTATTAAAATATTAATGGAAATAAAAATAGCACCAGCTTTTAAAAAAATCATGACCAAATTTGTTTAAACTTATTCACTGAATAGGCTTTTTTTATAATATATGATTTGTTACAATTTTAAATTTAAAGAAGTACATCCCACCAAATTTCTATACTATTTATAATTTTTGTTTTATGTTTGCATGATCAACTATTAGTTTTGACATAGGTTAAATTTAATTTTTACTTTAGACAGTATAAAGTTTAAAATAAATTATGTTTAATTCATAAAAGTACAATGTTCACTGAATTCACTATACACTTTGATTCCATATTTGTGTTGTGATAAATTATTATCTTATCTTATTTACTTTATATTTATGTAGCATCAATGGTAAGTGTGAATTTTATATTACATAATTAGGTATAGTTGGATAATACATAAAAATTGATAACTACTATGGTTTATAAATTATTTTTATTACAACACAATTATATTTAATATTTTAATCTGGGGAGGGGGGGGGGGTTATTTACAACTAAATATCTGTGTACACTGTACAGTATTGCTTCTAAGTATATAATACAATTTTTTATTTTTACGAGCTGAATATTAAATAAATGTTAATATTGAAATGTACCTAATAGTTATAAAAATATAATAATTTTTAACTTTAGGTACTATTTGAGATATTACTATAACAGCCAACAGTAGCGTGGTGAAAGGGGTTTAATGACGCCTAGGCGTCATGGCGAAAATTTTTTGAGGTGGCTCCAAGAAGTTTTTATTGGGGGGGGGGGGAGGGGGTAAGCCTCCTGCCCACCCACATGTTTGTGCTACTGGGTGGGTGGGTATAGGAACTAAAATATATGTTGTGCATCTTAGTTTACAAATGTTCACCACGCCACTGACAGCCAACATAAGTTCTACTATAGAGTATAATTATAAATGACTTATATTAAAAATAATAAAATACAACTATTGTGACTCATATACTTAAAATTGTATTAAATCAATAAGTCAACTGATAACTTCCTTCATTTTAAATCAAATTAAATAAATCATAATTACCACCAAAGGGTAAAGTTTGAATGCGACCACCAATACGGTTTTCTGCTTCCAATATGATAAAATTTTTGAAATTATTCCTTAGCAATTTAGTTGCGGCTGCAATTCCTGATACACCCGCTCCTATGATGATGACTGTGTTGTAAGATTGAGCCATCTTATGCATAAATAAAAAAAAACATGTATATTTTCAATTTCTTATAAATATAAAATAACTTAACTTGTAGAAGAAGAAAATGTAAGACTGTTAGAGTAAATGTTGAATGAAAGCCACAGCCACACCCAATAAGGTAATACAATGAAATATCACAGATATAATCTAATAATTGATTATTGAATAATTTAAGAATACTTAATTTATATACAGGATGTTCATATTATTAAAAAAAAAACTACCTTTCTTACAATTATTTCATAATTCATAAACATTAATTTAGAACAAGTAGCAACTAGGTACAAGTATTTATTTTATATAAATGGTTTAATCATGACCTATCGTTCAAATTATAATATTAATAATAATATTTATGCTATGTCAATGATATTGATGCTATTTAACATTCTACTAAATATATGGATATTATATTAGATTAGTACTACAAATTAATTCATTGATAATTATCAAATAAGTCTCCGTTCATATTTAATTATAACATTTAGATACTTTAACATTTTTATTTGGGAACTGATTATCAGGTAAGGGCAAGGCATGATAATTACATAGGATATATCCTTGGTAAATATTTTCTCATACCCATCTTAGCCTTAGCTTGCAGAACCTTTAAATCAAGCCATACTTTTATGAACATTTTATTTATTTGTCTGAGTAGAATCTATAAGATTTATTATTTTTATTTTCATATCTATCTATACTAAAAGGTGGATGATTTGGTTTCAGTAGTTTTTGAAGAATTAAAAAATTATAAAATCCTACAAGACCAGAAATATAAATATTTGTGATTAGAAAAACATTTTAAAACTTTTGACTAAATTAGTAGTATATTCTTAAATACACACAAAGTGCAAAATTGCATTATTTATTAAATAATATAGTTATGAAGATAATATGAATATTGAATGTTTGAACTATAATAGTGAAATATATAACAATATTAAGTATTTAATATTAACAGCTAAAAAAAACAATTTAAAACTAATATTATTTAATTCTATATTTTGTTATAAGTATACAAATATTTTCATAGTTATTGGCAAAAATTTGAAGTTCGTCAACATACAACATTTTGTTTTAGGTACTAAGAAAGATAGTACCTCAAATTATAGAAAAAATATAACCTACCTTACATATCTGAAATTTGTATTATTCTATTAATGAAATTCACTAGTATTTAAGTTTTAATATTTAAAAATTAAACTTTTAAGTGTTAATCATAGAAATGTAGAAATCTGAAATTGTAAATACTAAATACAGAAAATATGATTTCACCAATGCATTAAGGATTAAAGTTTAAACTCCTAATCTGAAAACTGATAACTTATAATGTTGATAACAATACCGTTGACAACACACAAGATCTATAAACTCATAGACCTGTAATCAGATCCATGTAAAAACTAAGATTCTTCTTTAAGATATCTTAATTCGTGTTATTTAAATATCTTGGACAGTAAGTTGGACAACAACATGGACTAACAACTGTATAACTTTTTAAGATATAATTAACTGAAAGTCTGGAAATTATAGACATATATGATAATATATAATATTATTTAATTATTATATGCAGTGGCGGCTATCAAACAAAATGAAGGCTAAAATGTGTATCAAATTTTGAATTTAACTATCCAACCGCCAACACTGATATACAATTTACTATTTAGTAACCAATAATTTTTTTTTATAAACTACCTACCTACCAAGTACAAATACAAGAAAAAAAAAGTGTGGGTCTCTACTGTACAGTAGCTGGTGACAAGTGCAGATTCGCTGTAATGGATGATGTTGAATTTGAATTCAATGATATCAAATCATTGTATACGAAAAACGATTCTGAGCGAAGACAGTCAATTATCCAATAATAAGCATAAGTATATTAGATGATATTA